>WAAE01024158.1:447257-507109 GCA_013400495.1 Nicator chloris
CGCGGGGCGAGCGCACTCGGCAGGGGCGACCCTGGCTCGGGCTGTCGCCATGCACCGCGCGGCCGCCCCGCGCCCCGCCGCGCTGCCGCGCCTGCTGCTCTCGTCCGCGGCGCGGGCGCTGTTCTGGCTCGGCCCCGTGTACCTGGCGGGGTACCTGGGGCTGAGCGGCAGCTGGGTGCTGCTGGCGCTGGCGCTGTGGCTCTGCTGGGGACTCATCCGGCGGGAGAAGCGCGACCGCCTGGCCGCCGCCTTCGCGCTGCTGGAGGACGAGCGGGAGGCGGTGTGCCGGGGCCTGGCCGCCCGGCACTTACCGGCGTGGGTGAGTGAGGACCGCGGGTTTCGCCCCGCATCCCGCGGCACCGGGGATGCTGCGAGTCCTCGCGGTTCCGGGCGGCGGGAGCAGGACAGAGAGCGGAGTGTCCCGGATCGAGCAGCCGCAGGACTGACAGTGATGCCTTAGGCCGAGCAGTAGCGTCTTTGATTTTGAAGTCTTGCTCAGGAAAGCGAGGATTAAACTAGAAGTTGTTTTAGCCCAGGAAATGTGCTGTAAGTGGGTGTGTAAAACGGACTGGTGTATCGCCAGAGACACCTCCCTTCAAGTATACGTTGTTGCATTGCAGGTATTTTGCTGTTGCGGATACTTATTTTAGACCTTCTCATCCAGCAGATTTTCTCCCCTTTAGTGTCATTTGAAAACAAACAAAAATACATAAACATAATATTCTCTTCATGCTAAAACCCCAAATATTTAATGTTAAGGAGTAATCTGTGGATGGCATGGGAGGCCAACCCCTGTTTGTTGTTCACATTTGTTTCTAGTAACTCTATGTTTTAAAGTGAAGAAACTACAATTTCTGCCCGCACATTTTATTCTGTGTCTTGTGTTATTTATTGGGCAGCTGCGGTTGGATAATGGAAAGGATGAGGAGGTGTTTGGGTATTTTTTCTTTTATTATCATTTACTTAGCATTGAAAAATCTGCCAGGGACTTTTAGGGAAATGCTGGTTTTTTTGTGAAGAGTGTTGCATGGAGGCATTTATAGTCGGCAAACTTCTATATAGTCTACAGCACTTGGCTGTCCTTAATTCTGTGGGAAATGAAGGCAGCTGGCAGTTCTGAGGAGTG
This sequence comes from Nicator chloris, assembly GCA_013400495.1. Classification (NCBI taxonomy): domain Eukaryota; kingdom Metazoa; phylum Chordata; class Aves; order Passeriformes; family Pycnonotidae; genus Nicator; species Nicator chloris. The sequence continues at coordinate 448,384 of WAAE01024158.1, forward strand.
AGGCCAGGGTCTCCTACCAGGGCTGATGCAGCTCCCTGCACATGTTCCCTCCCGCCAGGCACAGAAGTCTGTCTCAATGAGGTTTCTGCTTGTTTGTATTGACAGAGCGTTAAAAAAAACCTATTCAGGGCATTAATGAATGTGGTGGTGTCAGCTCTTGCCCTGATGCTGTGAGAGCAGTGTTGTGTTTTATCCTCAAGTGCCCTGAATCATTCTAACCAGAAATTGAGCCTCTTAGTCACTGTTGAAAAATCAGGCTTGCCCCCACAGTGCACACAAATTCAAAAAGTTCCATTAGGTTTTGTGGTTGAAAGTTTCAGGCTTCATTAATGTGGGAGCAGGTGGTCCATTATTGATTGGCCTGCACAAGGCTACACAGAGAGCACTCTGTGCCCCAGCCCAGGAGGGTTTTGAGCAAATGGGGACACTGCAGCAGAGGCCACTGAGATGATCAGGGGCTGGAGCACCTGGCATCTGACAGTGCTGGGGCAGTTCAGCCTCCTTCAGGAGAAGGGAAGGTTTAAGAGGTATTTCATTTCTATCTCCCATTGCCCAGCATGTGCTCATAGAGATAGTAGAGTCAGACTCTTTTCAGAGGTCTGATTCCTGACTTGTGAATTTTCGGACCTTACTCCTGGAAGGCAGGATGTAGGACCTAATGGTAAAGGGGCTGCACGGTGTGCTTTTAGTTTTATCTATATTGCCACTTCCTTTCCTTTTGTGTGTTGGTAACTGTTGTTCATCAGTTGGGTGTTTGCTTCCACACTACACTTGTCCTTGATGCTTTTTAACTCCTCAGTTTTAATTTTCCTTCCATCCCCATCCTCTATTTGATCTACTTCCATATGCCCATCTGGGAGGCTGATTCTCACCTGATGTCTATTCAGTTTATTCTCTGTGGTGTTGTCTTTTTTATCTTTTGTTTTTGCCTTTCAGTGTTCATGGACCTTAAGCTGGGACCTCTCAAACTGTCTGCTGAGTTCTTCTCTCCTGTCACACAGAGGTGGCAGTAGGAATACAGTCCAAGGAGAGCATGGCTTGGATTTGCAATGTTGTAATCTTAGGGAAGGGTCTGAAGGTGTGAAATGATGGCAGTGTCTTGGGATTCGCAGATCTTTATCTCTTCATGTGGTCTGTAATAAAATGAGGGGGATCCATCCAGAGAAGAGTTAAGAGCAATCATTGATTGTGCCATTGGTTACAAATTGTTCTCCCTAGGAAGTCGCTTCTTTAAATTGGTTCGAATTCTGCTCAGTCCTGGTATCAGTTCTTAGGAGATATACAGAGTGCAGCCTTTCCTTTAGGGGGAATGTTGGGAGGGTTTCCCTAATCTACTGAACCATCTGTTTTGGGGAATTTTCAGGATTTGCAGCACCAAGTTCTTGGCTGAAACCAACCAGTGAGTTTGGAATAGACACTAGACAGTGTAAGTGGGCAGGCTGTGCTTCCTCAGGAAACCTGGCTGGAAATCTGCTCATGACAGGCACAGTCAGATCCATGTCTTGGGGAGCTGAGACCTTCTGACTTCAGCCTTTGCAGCCTTTAGCACGACTTTTCTCCAAGCAGGCAGTGCTCAGAGCAGAGGTAGCCAGGCTTCCACCTTCACTCCAGCTCCTGGGGTTGTGGTCACTGCTCTATATTGCTTTTGCCACTGGTTATCTGGCTGCACATGGCAGAATCCAAGTACGCTGTGTTTATTCCTGATGTTAAACTCCTTTTACCAGGCAAAATACTACTGGGTACAGAACTGTCCTTTTAACACATTTCCTTTTAAGCCCTTGTTCATGCAAAAGCCTTGTTTACACTTCTTTTTTTTCCTCCTGTATGAATAGCTAAAAATCCTGGTTTTTTTGTAAAAAGAAACAAATGAAACACTGAAATTCCAACCTAAACAGCCAAACAAGCAAAAAAGCAAACCAAACACTGATGGATAGATTGCTGTGTTGTATTTGAACAGAATGGTGCTGTTGTGTCAGACATGGGGTTTGTTGTTGCTGTGATCCTTGGTGTGGCTTGCTCCAGGGCAAGGTGGAGTCATGCAGAACTTACACATTTTCTTTACTTGCTAGTAATTGCCCCTTACCTAGTGTTTTTGATCTTCAAAGCTCTTTTCAAATGCTAAGTAATTTTTGCTGCATTCCTTAAACTTTGGCAAGAAGTATGCCTGCTTTTGTAGATGGGTAAAACTGATTCTGATAGTGAGACTTGCCCAAGGCTACAGGATTAAACCGTACTCTGTGTTAGCATTAATTTTGGCAGCTCTTGGTGTCTGGTTCTGGGATTAGTTGGAAGTGTTTTGGGCTCCTCCTACATGTGCTGTACTGATGACAAACTCAGGGCAAGACCTTGCTGGCAGGGCTCTCACCAGTAGCAAGGGTCAGAGGTGAGTCTGAAATCCAGAGCACACGATTCAGAACTATGGAACTGCAGATAGTTTTATTTTCAAAACATATTAGGATACGTTAAATTCTTGGAATAAATGGTTGGGTTAAGAAGAGAGCTTAGTGGTGTCACTGGGCTGAACTATCCATGTGACATGCTAGCTAGGATGTATGTTATGGGGATACCCCATAGGTAGGAAAGGACTTGCTCAGAGCTTATGTATCACTACACAGTGGATAAGGCAGTTGCAACACTTGGATACCAAGCTCTGCTTCCCCACAGAACTGCTCATTTAGTTCATACCACTGACTGGAGCTGAACTTTGGTATTGAGAACCCATTTAAACTTGGTGGCCTCTCATAAAGGGCAGAAAGCTGGTTTTCACCAGAGTCATGTCATCAGCCAGTTTCTGTGGTGTTCTCTGCAAGCCTAGTTGTGTCAGGCCAGGAGCCCCTGGTGGTCTTTGGTCCCAGCCTTGAAGCTCCAGCAGTGCAATTTCTTCCATCTGTCAGAGGAAACGGAGGCATCAAGTACCTGGGTTGGAGCTGGGTTGCAGACACCTGAACGAGGGAGTGTCAGGTGGGGTGGAAATGTACCACAAATGTCTGCTATCACAGCATCTGAGGTGTGACACAGTGCAGCGTGATTCACTGCAGTTGCTTTGGGGGTTTGCTGTGGGCCATCAGTGGTTCAGGTGCCTGTGGCACAAATAATAAATTCAATTTTACTTTTTCTTAAGGTGGGTCTACCTACAGCCTCATTCTCATGGTTTTTGCCTCTTTCCTGATGCTCCTTTGTGCTGTTTCAAGTCTCTAGGAGCCTTGCCTCTAGCAAATAATCCCAGACAACTTTAAAGGTTTATAATAGCCCACATTTCTTCCTTGCACATATGAGCTGTGACTTTCTCACTAGCTTAACTGTTGTGCTGTCCTTTCCTTTGGGTCATATCCCTCTCCTGTCTGTAAGATATTTTGAAGAATAAGCTCACCATTCTACTTCCATCCCTGCTCTATGCTTCCTACATCTGATCCCAGGCTGTGGCCCAAGTGCTACAGAATGTTGGTGCTTGGCAATTATATTGGAGCTGAGAACCCAGGATTTATGTGCCCTGGTGGAGAACCTTTAGATGGAAGATGAAAGGCTGGCAGGTGAAGTGGAGGTCCCCTGATTCACATAATCCACCTCACTGTAAAATGTCAGCAGTAGTTTGTCATTGCGTTGATTGTCCCTTCTGGTGCTGAGTTCTCTCTTCATTGTGCAAACAGACCTGTGCAGGCTGACATTTCAGTGAACTTCTATTGTCTTATTTAATACAAAAGTTGCTATTTAGAGCATCAAAAGAAATTCCTTTTAAAGAATATGATAATATTACTTTGGAGTTTTTTAATGAGATCATTTGAAGCATTATTTGAGCAAGGAAAATGGGCTCTTCAATCATATATGAAGCTGTACTAAGAAATAGGCTACTGTCCATTCCATCCAAACATCTCTGAGCACCTCTGAAAGCTGATGAACAGTAAGCCTTTGCCTGAAAGTGTAATTCACAGCTCTTGTAAGAGGAGGTATTGTCCTACCCAATTACTATTATCAGGCTAGATGATAGTCAGATTCCCTTTGTATTCAGGTGCTCTAATGTGTGTTCTGAGAAGCTGCTGCAGTGTCCTTCCCTTCTGCAGTAACCTGTTACCAGCTTGTAACACCAGCTGCAAATACCACATCCATAAGGCTTTAACGTGTGACTGTAGTGAGGTGATTGTAACTCTTCACTCAGCAGCTTCTTGCTGGGGTCTGAGAGATCGGTTACTCTGGTAACCAGTGGTCTCAGATCCAGTTGTCCTGATGGTGATTAAGCAAGTCATCACTTCAGGGAACTGGCAGGATTTTGTAATGGCTATATACGCTTCTTGTTGGCATGTGGTGTGTCTAAATTGAAAACATGATATATAAGTGACTATTTCATTTTAATTTGTCCTTACCATCTTAAAAAGCTCTGAGAGGTGAAAACACTGGACTGTTACTGATAGTGCAAGCTAATAGGCTTGAACTCTTACAGTGTTTCTTTTCCCTGAAGCCGTTGGCACCATGTTGATATTAGTGGAGAAATGCTGCCACAACCAATAAATTGAATTTCCCAAGTAGGTTCTTGTTTCCCAAAGTGTGGTGTCCTGGCTGAGGCGAGTGAGTACAGGAAACAGGTCCTGCACAGCTCATGATCTTAAAGGGAAGTAGGTTCTCGTGGCTTCCCAAGGCATGACAAAGAGAAGGATGAGAAATCTAATGCTGCTTTACATCATGAACAGGATGTGACACTTACTTTAATCATGTAAATGTGCCTAGAGACATTCTGATACATCAGGGCACATGGGTTCTTTTGTCTTTTACTATTCTTTACTGGCTTATTTGCATTTTACAATTTTTCAAGGATGTAGTAAATTATAAAGGATGTATGTATGAAGGCAGAAGGATCTCAGCTTACTCTTAACACTTGTTCCGCACTTCATGCTATCTTTTGTGTGTTACAGTGTGCTCAAACAGATGGCACATGGCACTCAATTTATTTTTCTTTGGATCCAGGTTCATTTTCCTGATGTTGAACGAGTGGAGTGGCTGAACAAGGTGAGAAGCTCTGAACTCCAGCTGGTGAGGCCACCTGCTCTGAGCAGCGTCCCTCCCATCCAAACTCTGCGGGAGAAGTCTGAGAAAGTTCTCAAATTACTACAGTGTAGCTCAATTGTATCAGTGTCTGGACTGAAGTATGGAGTCACTTAAGTGTGGGGTTGCCACTGAGGTTGAGATCCGATGTGAGCCTGGTTAATACAAGTTTGATAAATTCAACAACACTTCATCCTGAGGCTAAAAAAGCAAGTGTTTCTCTGTATATATGGATACATACATGCGTATGTTATTATTATTATTTTAGCAAACTTGGTGGTATCTCCTCTTACCAGGAGGGTTCCCAGAGAGCACTGAGGCAAATGCTCCCATCAGCAGATGTGGTCAGCCTCTCAAAGCAAAACAGCTGAACTTGCAAATTAGCATCCAGTGACTATCTTCTCTTTTGTTTTTTTTTTAGCAAATTTTCTTTTTTCTATGAAAGCTCATCTCAATTCTCTCTAAATAAACTGAACTCCAGAGAACATTGTGACACTTTAGAGTAATTAGGGACTATTGTACCTTAGAAATTTAACCCTGGGCTTTGTTGGCTCCTGTGGTTAGAAGCAGTCTCTATGGTGCTGAAAACTCACCCTTCAGTTCCTAAAACAAATTCCAAATCAGAGGAACAGAGATGGATCCTTCCATAAGGATGACTTAAGTGCACAAAGTTGACTTGGTATTTTAAAAGGACAGATATTAATAACCAGGGTTATGTAGTGGGTGTGACTGTTTCTCAACAAAATGTGTCTTACTCAAAGAATCTTCAGTGTGTTCCTGCTTTTGCCATTCTTTAGGTCCTTGTACAGGCTTGGCCATACTTCGGAACAATCATGGAGAAAACATTTAAAGAAGTTCTTGAACCAAAAATCAGAGCAAAGAGTGTACATCTGAAAACATGCACCTTTACCAAGATCCACTTTGGCGAGAAGGTAGTGGGAATCTTTTGTAACGCTTGTGGTTCACTCTTTTCTGAAAAGTTCAGGTGCAAGGGGGGTGAGATGTTCTCTGTAATAGCTTTGTAATAGCTCTGTAATAGCTTTGCTCCCTCCTCGTATTGACTTGAGCATATTCACCATGAAGGAAGGATCATACAGGAAAGACACGTCTCTTTCCACATGCTGTCAGTATCCTGGGACTGGAGACAGAAAAAAAAGACCATATCCGTATTTATTTCTGTTGTACCCTTGCAACAGGAGTTTGCAATGCTCTCTAAGGCTTGCAGCATGGCCCAGGACTACTTGCAACTAGCCCTGTGTTTGACAACTGCCAAGGCTGTTCTTTCTTTAAAGAAATAAAACTAGTGTGGTATACTCAGATTTTACATGCAGTTTTGCACAGCATTTAATTAATGCTTCTGTACTCAAATTCATCAAACTGAGTGGGTCTTTTCACTTATGCTTAGCTTGATAGATGTTGACTATGTTGTATCTTGTTTGTCTCTATTTCAGTGCCCTAGAATTAATGGAATAAAAGCCTACACAAAAGAAATTGATAGAAGACAAGTTACCCTGGACCTGCAGATCTGGTAACATTGCATCATTGATTATGTTGATGGTTCTTAACTTACTGCCTGTGTATATGTCATGCTGGCCTGGGCATGGTGCACTAAGATGAGCCTAGAATGATGTGAGATAATCTGTCTCCCAGCTGGATATCCTCAGTAGTTACAGAAGTGAAATGTGCATCTGTCTCTAGACCAGAAATAACCTGCACAGCTCTAAGCATTACATACTCTGGCCCATCACGGCTGCCATGGGTATAAGAATGTGTCCCTGAGCTTTGCCATTGATGGCAGTGAGAACCCAAGTTTTCAAACTGTGTTTCCTGTTCTTAGGAAAGCTCTCAGGTCTGGAGGTGCTCGGTCTGTCTTGCCCACCATGGTTTCTTATTAGTCCAACCTCTCCAGTTCTTCCGGAACTACTTGCACTATTTATTTTTTAATTCCTTCCTCTAGACTAATCTAAATTAACTAGATTAAACTGTTTTAGTCATCATTTATTCTATGTGCCATCCAACACATTTGTTTTTTTGATTACAGCTGTTCTCTGAGCAGAATACTGCCTCTAGCTCTATTAACAACAACAAAATTAGATAAAACATTTAATATCTCCCAGGCTGTTTTGAATGAACTTGTATGTTTTGTTAACATCAGAGCCATTGCAGAGCTAAACTAGGTCCTGTTTTAGCCCTGGAGAATGGAATTGCTGGGGGAATTACCACTTGCATGCTGCTGTAACTCTGTAAGTTTAGTGGGTGACTGAACTGCCTAATATAAATGGCTTTTCATGGTGGTGCCAGGAAAAAGCTGTGAAGTTACGGACTGTCTTGGCAACAGCACAGAGCTCCTCAGAACTGTGCCTGCTGCTTAATGTGGCAATGGCATGGCAGCATCCCCAGCCCTGGCAGAGCATCATCACTCCCTGTAAATTCACACTGATTTTCAGTCAGGTGTTTCAGTGCTGTTGGCAAAGTGCTCTTTGTAATACCTAGGTCAGTGTTAGGGCCTTTGGCAAATCATTTGTGCTTTCCATGTTGAGATTGAGAGATCTGATGCCTTTTAAGCCTCACAGAGAGTTGCTGCTGTTCTCTGCTAAACTGCTTCTCCCACATGCTTATTTTCACTGTCTTTTGACAATCCTCTGCAGAGGGATTCCCCCACCTCTGCATTCCTGTCCCCCTGGCAGACCCATCAACATCTCCAAACTGGCCAAGCACTTCTGTTTCTCATGCTGATGCTGATAACCTAACCCAAGCTGATGCCATCTGATAACCCCGCTATTTTCTCTATTCACATAAAAGTGTGCAGTTTGCCTCACCTCTCTGGTGGGGATCTCTTCTCTAGGGCTGCATTAAGGCCTCAGCTTCACTTATGTTCATGTGTTAACATCAGTGTCTGCAACTAAGCTGTGTTGTGCATCCTGCAGTGTCTGCAGGAGATTGTGTGTTGCTTTCAGGAACAGGGAGAGGCAAATCTATGATCAGTGCTATTATTTACATGCCTTTTTCTGGGTTAACAATAGAACAGGTTTTTTACTACTTAGAGGAGATGGAGTTGAGTTGCCCCAGTGTGAGGCTGCCCTCCACTCTACCTCTTGGTCACTGTGCTGGTGAGGTTTAAATGACTGGTCTGTTTACAGGGCTGTGTGCTGGCATCACAGCAGTAGAGAAGAGAGTGGTGTGCTGTGGGTGCCTGTGGGGTGCACTTTGAGCTTTTGGCACCACAGTGACTCTTGGGTTAGGTTTCAGTGCTCTGTAAATACTTCTTGCTTTCAGTCTCACAATAGTTCAGGAGGACAGATTTTTTTTTTTCCTCCAGTTTTATCAAGAAGGCAACTAGTTGCTGAAGCCCAGAGTCTTCGATTTGATGTGGAGAAAATACAGGAAGAGGGTAGGAGTAGAAAAAATCTTTTCTTCTTATCCTTCCTTTGTAGTCTATATGGAACCATTTGTGAAGTTTATTAGCCACTCATAGACATGTGATCCATGAAGGGCTTGGTTTCACCTGTGCTCCTGATCTCACCAACATGATGCAGCACTGAATGCCATTGTTCAGTTCTGTGCTATGAGAAGAGGAGCTTCCTTTCCTCTGTATTAAGTTTGTGGTATCACAAATTGCATCCTTTGCTTTGGGAAGTGTGAAAAATAGCACTTGGAGGTCCCTTTTTTGTATGGGCTGTAGTTGTTAACAGTCAGAGATGCAGGAGATCTGGTACTGCTTGAAGTTACCAAAAGAACTTGGGAAGCTGCTCTACTGAAATCTGTTAACAGCAGCTTACATGGCTGTAGCATCAGAGCATTGGGAGTGGTTATGTAGAGCACTGTCCTGTTGTAGTCTTGACTGTCCCATGCAAAAGGACTGTATACTCCACTTTTCAAAATGGGAATTGTCCAAGTGCAGCTGCTTGACTTCCTACAGCTGCTTTCCTTTCCACTAATTTTGTAGCTGCCTGAACTGCTGCATAGCCATATAATCATGGGTTATAATCATCAGAGTTTCCAAGTATTTGAAGGCACTATTACCTCCCTGAAAAACACCTTGCAATCCAGTTTCTTCTTATTTCATTAATATGATTTTGTATTCCTAAGCATTTCTCATTAGAAATGTTCTGAATTTTCTTTTGAATGATCTTCTGTGGCATTTACAGTACATGGGCTGTCATAGGAGAATAGTTTAATAATTGGCATGTGTAAAAATTCATTGATTGCAATTTACCCTTAGAAGACAATCTCTGACTTCCTGTCAAGTTTTGAGAGCTGGAAAGACAGTCTCTGTCTGATGAAAGAAGTCAAAAGAAATGTGCAACTTGAGCTTTAGTGGAGTTTGGGATAACTAAGTTTGTAGGGTCTTAGAGGAAACTGAAAGCATTTTGGAAACTGGTCAGTCTTGAGCAAAATGGGATACCTGCCCCCAGAAGCCTGACTGCACAGGGAGAGGGGAAAGGCAGAGGTGATCTGGCTTTTCTCATACCCTGTGTTGCCTGGTTACATTTTCTTATCTCTCTACTCTGTGTAATTCTGCGTGTTCACCTCCCAAGTCCAAAGGCAGACTAAGCATAGTCTGTGTTAAAAAGCACTTGAGAAGCTTGGGCCAAAGGGAGCTTTCAGCGTGGGGGGCCATGAGAAGTTACTCGGGGGGCCCATGGGCAGTTACTTTACCCAGGGGGGAAATTGCCCAGGCTTTTTCTAAAGGGATGTGCAGACATCCAGGTTAGTTAAACTTGCTCTAGTAATTTAACCAATTCAACCCTGCCTTCAGCCAGTGGACTGCCTTTGTATCATAAACACTGGGCCCAGATTTTCCATCCAAGTACAAAAGAGACACAAAAACGTGCACTTGAACAAGGTTCTCATCCACAGCACAGGCATATCTGCATCACCTCGTGCAACAGGTGATGTAGGAGAGAAACAGGTGATTCTTCCACCCTCCACAGGTGGGTAAAGCACAGTCCTGTGTAGGGTGGAGGGGCTCAGCCCTCAGCCTTTTAAGTGTCAAGGCTTGGGTTTGGCTCAGGTGTGCTCTGGGGCAGGACAGCAGAGAGCACAGCAAGGTTATGCTGCACAGAGGAGCAGATGGAAGCACGAGCAGCTGGGACAGGAAAGGAGGAATAAACTAATGAACAAAGTTCATCCTTCCTACCAAGCACTCTGGCAGGGAGGCAATACCTGTATGAGGCAGACATAAGGCTTATTAAAGGCTCAGGCTCTGATGAGACTTGTCTGACACCTTTACTGGAGAAAAGAGACATCTAGGACTGAGTGGGAAGAGTTTTTGACTGTATGGAAAGGTAGAAAAGCTGCAAATTGAAACACCACAGCTCTTACTTGTTGTGTTAGACACTTGCAAAAGCTGAATTAAATCCTCTTGGATTAATTACTGCAAATTGAGGAACTAATTTTGGTTTCTCATTTAGAATTTTATTGTAACAATGCTCTATTAGCACCCAGTGTAATGACTTGTAAGTTAATGTCAAAATTGTAGAAGTTAACAAACATAAAATGTTTAATTATGTCACTAGCTTTTAAGAAAGATTGTGTTAATTTTGGCATGGTTTATGAGGTTGGAAATAAGAAATGAGAATGCACTAACATTAAAGGCTTTATTCTGTGTGTTATGAGCTCCTAAAATTCTGTTAGGTGGCTATCTGTAAACAAATATACAAAGAACTTAGCTTGCAAAAGTGGAGGCAATTTCATAGGGTTGTAGAGCCTTGGCACTTTTTTGGGGGTGGGAGGGAATCTTTATTTGCAAATTACAGTTTGAATTAGTGGCAACTGCAGCACTATTTGCCCATGTACATGTGGTCAGAGCAGAACTCCTGCCCTTTTCCTTTGATTATGGAGTGAAGTTATGTGTGCAGGCAGCAAGCACAGCACATTCACTGCTGCAGTACCTTTACAGCCTGCTTTACCTGCAGGGTGTTTGTGTGTCTGCAGCCAGAGCTATTTCTCAAAGGGCTGAAAGGGAACCTGGTAGCACCCTTCAATTGTTTTCTGCTAGAGGCATCAACAGATCTGCGAGGTTCTGCTCCCTGGGGAGTGGCTATTGGTTTCTGCATAAGGTGATATTTGTACTTTAATAAAAGTCTAAGGTGCTTTCCAAATTGCCAAAGTACCGCATTCAGCATTTGCTTTATTTAAAGTCTGATGTTCTCCATGGCAACTGACCAAAATCTGATCTAAGTTGTTGTCTTTGAATTGAGCCTTAAGGAAACCAGGTTATTTTTAGTGATAAATTAGTCCTTCAAGTGGGTTTTTGGGTTGTGAGCAAACGTGATCTATGGGCTTTTTGGATGTGGGCAAGGTGGGAACCCCATAAGTAATGGCAGGATGGCTCTGCACCAGCTTGGGAGCTGGGTCACCAGGGTGTGGGGTGGGATCAGGCTTTTGGCAGAGAAGGGAGCAAGAGGGCAATTGGGCAATTGCTCTGACCTTGAATTTTGAATGAGCATCTTGGTCCCCTTGTTGGAGCAAGCTTCCTTCAGCCAACCACCAGTCTTAAGAACAGAAAAGTAACCTGGAAATACAGATCTTGCTTCAATGTTTTACAGGTACATCAATATCCCAGCTGACTTCAAGGCTTCTCTTGTGAAAGATCTGACCTGTGTTCAACTTCCTTTTAAGTCACTTGAAAATCCATCTCTGTCTATCGGATCATGTGGTCAATCCTTAAACTGATTTCATTTATGCTCTGTACAGCCCCAAATTTCTCATGGGACTATTGCAAACTGTGGAATAATGTGAGAATTTTCTTTCAGTTACATAGGAGACTGTGAGATTCACATGGACATATCGAAATTTAATCTTGGCGTGAAAGGTGTACAGGTGCGTGCAGTGCTAACATTGTCTGTTCAAGGCTGTGTGGGGCAGGAGGTAGCACCTCCCAGTGGGCAGATCATGACACTTAACTGGGAAACCAGCAACTATCAGGCTTGGAATGATTGGCTTTATCTCCTTGTTCTTGGCTGGGGAAATGAGGCCTTCCATGGAAAACACTTAAATACCACTTCTAAACTTATAATGTGCCTCTTAAACAGGGTTGGTGCTGGAGTATTGAGTATATGTGGGCCAACAGCTGCCACTGGAGTTCAGAGGAGCTCAGAGTGTTGTTAGAGGACTTCAGAAGAACCATGATGTCCATAAACTGGTATAGATTAATCCAGGAACCTGTTCTTGGAATGATGAAAGCTAGTAGACAAATGGCTCCATTGTATGGCAGGATTGCAGAGAGACTCCACAAACACAGAAAGCATTGCCTGATACCAACAGCAATGGTTTTGGGGGAAAAGTTTTTGTTATTAAATTCTAAATAAAATTACTTCAAGTAGAATTTCTAAAATTATCTCCATCACTGAAAAGCACAGTTTTGAAGCTGCATCATGAGAGCACCTTAACACTGAGCTTTCACGTTCTGTTTGCAGTTGTATGGGACGCTGCGGGTGATCCTGGAACCTCTCCTAACTGATGCACCCTTTGTTGGAGCAGTGACTTTGTTTTTTATGCAGAAACCGGTGAGTCAGGAGTGAGCTGCTCTCTGCAGGCTTCTTGGTCTTTAGTGCTTGGTCTTTGGTGAGTGGCACAAGCTGTCCATCACTGATAATCCAAATTGTGTAACTGTGAATACCTCACAGTTCAGGTGCTTAAATGACAAATTCCTAATTGTTCAGTTCCCTCTTGAACTCTGGGAGGATGTAAATTAATTCACACTATACTTGTGGAGTAGTGCCTAAACAGTTACTTGCTTCACTCTAAGTATGGGAGGACTGTCTTGTGGTGGCAGCACAGGAGCTGTTTCTGCAAGGTTTCTGGCTGGTGGATCTTCCCATTCATAGATTTTAATGTCATTTGGAGACCATTCAGTCATAGTTGCCTTTTGAAAGCTTGGCTGTTTAAGGTCGTGTCCCTTGTACTCAATTGTGGTTTCATAAAATATGAGAAACCTTCTCGTCCTGTAAAAATCAGTTATCTTACAGCATACAGCTTTGCTTGTGGTTTATGCTCTGCTTGAGTTAATTGAAGTCATGCTTTTTTGATCTTGAATGAGATGATTTTGTGTTTAGATGTAGCAGCATTATTTTAGCACATGAAAGAACCTCTTTTTGTTTATTGTACAAATAGGAATACAGACTCCTGAAACCGGTGGTATTTGTAAACATAGGCCAAACCCTAAGTGAAAGGATGAGAAAACAACTTCAAAGTCTTAACAGAGTTGCTGAATTTCCTTCATGACCCCACAGCGTCTGCCAGTGGCCATTATTAAGGGCTGAATGTTGGCTTTCCTTCTGCTTGCAGGTTAAGTTCCAGTGATACCCTCAATTCAGGATGGCAGACAAAATAGATAAGGGAATTGATACCAGCTGTTGATTCTAATGTACAAATGTAATTGCTGGTGCAGGTTTTCCTTTCTTTTGACATCTGGTTTTGTTCTTGAAGCATTTCCCTTTTAAATTCTACATTTATTTTGAAATAAATTTTAATAAATCTGTATAATATTTTCTCCCTGATCTTCTTGTAGCATTTGGAAATCAACTGGGCAGGCATGAGCAACCTTCTGGATGTCCCAGGGATTAAGTGAGTGTCTACTTCACTTTAATTTAGTCTTTGAAAAACCTCTGGAAGTTGGAATGCAGTTCTTGAGTAAGTATCAAAGCTGTTGTTGAGAGGATTGTGTGCAAGGTATTGTGCTGATGTTCATTCCATCGTATCTGGCTGTGGCAAAACCTGAGGAGCGTCCTTTTTATGTTCTGTCAAAACTGTTTCAATCACTTCATTGCATTTAAGATGGAAATAATAAATCTCCCAAACAACAATGACTTATAAACTAAAAAACAAGCCCTTCTGTTTCCCATGTACCAGTTATTTGCAAAGGTAGATGAAATAGGTTTAGACTGGCAGTCTGCTTATTTTTATTTACAGTAAAGTGTAAAAAGGCAAGGTGTCACAGAGTTGCAGTCCCTCTGACAAACTCAAGCATAATCCATGATAAAGAGATCTGCTCCAGATTTATAAGGAGAAAAGTTCTTTTCTTTCTATGTACTCTGCTCACCTTTTAGGTGTAGCTCTCCTCCAGTGCCTCTTGGGTTGCTATTACATACATACAACTTGCACAGCAAGGATGAAAATCTTAGTGGGTTCCAGTACCGTTTCAAACTATTTTGCCAGACTGGGGATTCAGTTTCTCCTTGTTCTTTGGTGTAAGGAGAAAATTCTGTTGCACAAGACGAAAGTACATGGGGTTACACAGCCATTGCCTTTCTCCCTTTCACTGCTATTGCAAACACTTCTGTTCCTCTCTGCTCCCCTGCAGCTCATGGTTTGCAGACTCATAGGAAGTGTCTGGCCACTTTAGGTGCCAGTTTATGCCTTAAAGATCCTCTGAAGGCTTTTGATGTTGAATGAAAGGAAGCTTCCTTTTTCTCTTAATTTGAGGCCTGAGTGGCCTTTTGCCCTGAAGTTTAGCCTGAGAGCTCCAGTTTTTATCAGAGGAATTAATCTGTTCTTTTCTAATTTGGTTCCCCTAATCCTTGCAGGGAGAAGGCATGTAGGTGTTCCAGCCTACAGCCTCTCATATAATTAAGTGCAAATTTGGTGTCCTAAATTTTTACTGCCTGGTTCTCCCACAGGGATTTGCACACAGAAACCTTTGCTTGTTCCTCAGCAGTGCAATGAAAGCTGGGAGCAAAACATGCCTGACCATGAATGGGCTGAAGTACAGGTTGAACAAGAGCCCTCCCTGTCCAATGAATTTGGCTCACTTAAGATAGCAACGAAACTGGATGCAGTCATCTGTCCTCACACACAAGCTGTGTTTAATTGGGTGTACCCTCAGACTTGAGAGAGGGGACAATTCTGTGACATTCCTGTGGGGTTTTTTTTACAGGAAAGCCAAGAGCCTGACCAAGGTTCCTGGTTTACCATTTGGAGTAGAAGACTTTCCTTATGTTCTTTATGTGTGAATCCAGCCTTCTCTGTGAATTGGAACAATTTTCTTACACAGTCTTACCCTTATAAGCACTAGATCTATCAAGAGGATGAGTCTTTCATATACTTGGGTTTTCCTCATAATATTGTTTTTTGCTCACACCAGGTTGTAGTGGTGTGTTAAAATTCTCTCATTAATCACCTGGAGAGTACTTGGACATCTGTGATAGCCATATACTTATTGTACCTGCTGTACAAAAAGAGCAGTTGTAAAGAAAAGATTTGGACTTAAAAGCTAAAAATGTGCAAGTTGTAATTGGGCTGGAAAGTTCTTTGAACTCCAAGATAGTGCCCTCAATTCAGCCAGTGTGATCTCCAGTTACTTCAAACAAAATTTTCCTTCTTAGTGCAAAATCTGCCAAGATCCAGAACCTTATCTGAGAAATGAGCTTGGCCTTTTTTTTTTTTTTTTAGTGTGTCTGGCTTCTTCAGTTTTGTGGAAAGGTCTCAGCAGGTGGCCAAGAGTAGGCAGTAGTGTGTGCTGTGGGCATTTCTAAGTCTAAAAAATAAACAACCTCGAGGGCTTGAGCCCCCTGTGAAATGCTGAAACTTCCTGATTCCCTTCTCCCCTTGTCCATTTCTGGTGCCATTCCTAAGGAAATCCAGGAGGCACTTGAGTATGATGTGTTTAGTTGTGTGCATGAAGATTTCACACAGCCTAAGCTCCCATTCATCGTTTGCAATGATGAGCCAAATTCACACCCTGCAACCGGGATGCTCCGTATTGCAAACTTGCACCACTAAATTGAAGTGGAAGGGCCACTCTGCAGCTCTTTCATAAAACTGTAAACTTTGGAAAAGACCTTTATAGATCACCAAGTCCAACCATTAACCTAACACTGCCAAGCCCATCACTAAACTATGTGCCCAAGCACTTTTACAGGTCTTTTAAATGCTTCCAGGGATGGTGACTCAACCATTTCCCTGGATGTCGTTTTAATGCTTGGAAATACTTTGAGGGGAGCTAGACTGCAGCGCTCCCTTTGCAATGCCCATTTCTTCCACTGTCTTTCATTTTTCCATTCTGAGTTGTGACTGGTTGTGGAGATTGAGGTTGCCTTTTTCCTTCACCTGCAGTGTAATGTCAGACTCGCTTATTCAAGACTTCATTGCTGCACGGCTGGTTCTACCAAACAGGATCACAGTGCCTCTGAAAAAGAACATGAACATTGCCCACTTGAGGTTCCCTGTCCCACAGGTGAGTTGTTTCTTCAGTGACAGTGTTTATCTACCTGAGTATGCAGCTGCCACCATGTGGATGCATCCAAGCTTAGTCTTTAGATACTGCATCAGCTCTTTCAACCTGAATCGTGGGCTTTCAGTAGGTAGTATTTCAGAAATATAAAAGCAGTATTGGATAGTTCATAATTTGGGAGGGGGAGACATGGGCACTGGGAGTTCCTACCTTCTCTACATGTCATAAGGAGTCTGTTTGTGCTCTGAGCCCATTTACCAGTTTAACCTTTAGTCTGTAACTGCAGATCTGTGGTACATGCAAATGAGAGGATAAATACATAAGCAATGAGTATCAGGCTATTTAATATTTTTACTAATGCTGTGAAGAGGTGTCAATAGGGAACTTGGAGGATGACATCTCATTGTTACAGAAAAAAAATGTCTCCTAAATATCAACATATCCAGGTCTTTAATCTCCTTCATCCATCAAATACCTAATACACTTACTAATGAGGATAAATATAAATGAGCGACAAAGGCATGCTCCCTGTTGCAAACTTGCACCACCAAATTGAAGTGGAATGGCTCCTGTGCAATAAAATAAGAACCTGCCAGAGTGCTTAGTTCCTCCTTCAGTCAGTAGGAGTTGATCTTGACACTTGATTTGACTGTGGCTGTAATGCTGTGTGCATATGTATATTTCTGATTCAAAAATAAATTTAATATTTCCTACACAGTTATCTAGACTGAATTGTGCATTTGTTTAAGGAGGCTTTTTCCCCCTCTAGGTGAAGGGTGGAAAAAGTCTTTTATTACAGTTGTCATTGGAAATGTACTGCATCAAACTACATGTCTTTGCAGAACTGTCATGGTGACTACCCTTGCTGCCTGAAATAAACAGCTTTAGGAGGCAGCATATTATAATTATCCAAAGATTGCATTTTCATGACCAATTCTGTATCTCATTTTATCCAGGGAGTAATAAGGGTTCATCTGTTAGAAGCTGAAAACCTTGTTCAGAAAGACAATTTCCTTGGTGCCATCAGGGGGAAGTCTGATCCGTACGCTCTCCTCCGCGTTGGCACCGTGCAGTATCGAAGCAAGACAGTGTCCCGAGATCTTAATCCCATTTGGAATGAGACATTTGAGGTACTGAACCTTTTGATCTTTCCATCTGTAGCATACACAGCCATTTACATCCCTGTGCTTGCAGGACCCTCTCTTAGCTGACTGCACTGGGGCAGGTGGACTTTTCTTGGTTGAGGCGTTTGTGTCCCTTAACCAAGTTCAAATTTACATTGTAAACTTGAAATGTCATTCCGGTTGATCTGATTTACATGTGTGGGTTTTTGGAGGAGGTGCAAAGCACTGCTTTAAATATCAATCAATGCATCAGCCAGTGCAGCTGCAGGCTGCTCTAACATTGGTTCCTCTCTGCTGATTAGGGATACCAGTTTGAGGAGTTTAACTTGTAGCTCAAAAACAAGCAAACAATGTGAAATATTTTCACCTATAATCAATTGTACTTTTTATGCATTTAACCATAAGAAAGAACAGGGAATATCTTTAATGTGTTAGACAGCTGTCAAGTGTCATGTTCCTGTCCACAGCCTGAGCCTGAATATGTATATGTGAATGCATTTTATTTTTAATCAATACCTCTTTCTCCTCCAGTTTGTTGTTCATGAAGTGCCTGGTCAGGACTTAGAAGTGGATTTGTACGATGAAGATCCAGATAAAGATGACTTTATGGGCAGGTAAATTAGCAAGACTTTTGATCAGGGTCCAGTAGCCTCTGCTGTGGGACACCTGAATTATTCATACTGGAAATTTAATACTGTTGGAAGTGATTCCCTTACCCCAGATATTGATACTACCTAATTAGTTCCTAGTGCAACCAATGTTAAACCAAGTTACACTCCTGCAGGGAATCCTGGGAAGCCATTAGAAGTGATAGTTACTTGAGATTTGCTTCAAGTTTATTTTAGTTTTGGAAATATTTGAAGGGGGAGACTTCAGGAGTATAAGTGCATTCCTGCACACATGTACACAGGTAATGTGGAGAAGCTGTTATTTGGAACAGACTTGAGAGTGGGCTTTTTAGGTGGTTTATACTGTATGCCTCAATATGCATTGAAATGTTTGCTTTTTGCCTTTCAGCTTGCTGATAGGCCTAGTGGATGTAATGAATGACAGAACCGTTGATGAGGTAAAGATCACAGCTTCTTTCTAAATGTGGCTGGTGGTGTTTGCCTACATGCACTCATTTGTGCTGCTCCTCTGCTACTGCGGTGTTTCTTTGTACTTAAAGCTTCCTTGCACACTTGCACTGTGGTATTTTCACAAAAAGATAATACCAAAGTAGCCATTACAATAATTTCTATGACCAGACTGGTAACCCCTGAGGTTATGCTGAGCCAGCAGTGAGGTATCTTGCTGATACCTTTTGTCCCATGTGTACCAAATGTTTTGTACAAAGCTGCGGATAAAGTTTGGTGAAGCAACCGATTTGATGAGGGAAGAAATTATCTGACCTTACTGTGGTTCATCCTGCAACCCAGCACTCTACAAACAATGCCAGGGTGCCTGTCTTATGCTGCTGCTATTTGGAAATATCCACATGCTTTGCCTGTTTATGGGTGTCTTATTTTAATTTTCTTCTGCCTTGTACCTAACTAGCTGGACATGCTACAATCTAAGTGTCAAAAATGCAAGCTAAGGTGCTCGGAGTAAAATTTATCTTGTCTATTGTGTGTAAGTCTCAGAGTCTGCAACACATATATAAAAGCTACTCTGCTTCTCAGTTCTCAAGTTGCTCTTTGTTATCTCCATGCAGTGGTTTCCCTTAAGTAAGACAACAAGCGGACACTTGCATTTAAAACTGGAGTGGCTTTCACTAGTAAATGACCAAGAAAAGCTACATGAGGTGAGTGTATTTGCTTAAAGGATTCAGCTACTCTGATCCCTGTCCAGTCATCAACAAAGGAGTATGCAAAATTAGAAACCCCAGGCAAACTCATGGGAGTTTATTTTTGTCTGGCAAAGTTTTGATGTGATTCCCTCCCTGCCACTCCTGCAGAGGAAGGGCATTTGCTTGCCCCAGGTTTTTGGGTAATTCAGGAGTAACTCAAATCTGGCAGCTCTTTTTGCTTGAATCAGCAAACCTTTATTTGACTCACTGCAAAGTGGCTTCTCAGGGGTTCTTTCCTTTCACAATTTTCCTCCTCCTTCTTCATCCAGGATTTGTGTAGGACCGTGGACCCCTGAAATAATCAGTACTAGTCATTGGCAAATACCCAACACTGCTGCTTGGTAGGACTCTTTCCAAATGGTGTGTTGTTTGTCCAGCAGAATTGCTTGGATGAAGCCCATCTCCCAAAGAGGCTGTTTCTCCATAACCAAACAAAACCATCTGAGTTCCACTGAAGTGAATAAAATTGTTCCCAGGCTTTGTTCTGCTGACACTGGATTCATCTTGATGTATGTGGTTGAACATGTTTTTAGGTGCCTTGCTGCACTGGGGAACCCAACCAGTTCTGCACTGAGAGATTGACAATCATTAAAGGCAATGAATTGAAAAGAGTTACACATCTTCTTACTGGTCTGCTTAGAACTGTCATGCTGTGTTGACTTGGGCTGCTCTAAATTGTCAGTTCTAAGAGAAAGACAGAGAGCTGCTATGCCTTCAGATGCTGCCCTTGGAATTTTGCTGTGTTTTGCGTTGTCCTTGGTGGGTGATCATGACTACTTTGTGTTTTGGTTTGTTTTATCTTTCCCTGCCTTTACAGGATAAGAAGGGTCTGTCTACAGCAATTCTGATTGTCTACTTGGACAGCGCCTTCAACCTTCCCGTAAGTACAAACCCCATGCAGCAGCCTTCACTCCTAACCTCCTTTTTTAACAACAACAAATTAACTGTTTTAAATACTCTCTCACTAATTCAGAAAAACCACTTGGAGTATTCAAATGGTGAATGTGGAGCAAAGAAGATCAAAAATAACAAGTACCTCAAGGTAAAATCTATATTCTTCTCCCATGTTTTCAAAACAATGTTCTGGATTATGTGGTATCATAGGAACTGAAACTGGCTGTGGTTAAAAAGAAATAATCTCTCCACTGTCAGAATCTAAGTGAGCAGGGGTTCAAAATAGTGATTAAAAGCCCACCCCAGTGAAGGTCTAGAAGGCCAAAGTGGGAATACAACACGGAAATGTTTGATTGTGTGTGTGGTTGTCTTTCTCATGCAAAAGAGAGCCTCCAGACATCAAGACTAAGTCATAATATCCTTGCTGCTGCTGCTGCTCTTTTTTCCCTTGCTGAACTGTTCCAGCTTACATTGAGCTGGGAGGAATATGTTCATTTGTGGTAACTTTCCTGTCCACTGGAGACCTGACCACCAGATTCCTCACCCCTTGGCTTCAGAGGGATTCAGAGGCCTCTCTGTCATTCATAGCTTCTCTCTTGTAGCTTCTGTTTACTTTTTCCCCCAAACACTGCATTTTGCTACTGTGATGTAAATGGCAGGTATAGGGAAGAATGTCTTTCCCTTCTTTCTTGAACAGGCTACTCACAGGTACAGCTCTGAGCTATGGAATAAGCTTCCCATTCTCTCCAAGTAGCTCCTCTTCTTAATACCATCTTTACAATTTAGATGAGTTACCAGCACTGTGATACATATTATCACATTCAATAATCCTTAATTATGGACTTCACTGTGTGTACCTTGTATGTAGTGCTGTGCCAAGACAAGATCTTCAGCTTTAACTTCTGTAGCATTACTGCAAAGAGGTGCCAGGGGTTCAGTACTGTTGCTTCCAGACAGGAATTGTTATTTGATGCTAAAGTCTCACTTCCAGCTGCTTTGGAGCAAGTCCTGAGCCTTGGAAACCAATTCTGAGAGTCCTGGTTCAGTCAGGAAAGATCAAGATTTCCCACTGAGCCTTCAGCTCTCTTCTCTGTTTCCTTTCAGCTTCTCACAATTTTTTAACTGCTCACCTGCTGAAACATAAATACATAAAACTTTGGCTTAAATGTGTACTCTTGATGGTGGAGGGTAAGACTGTGCTGTGTTATGGCTGGAGGCTTTCCTGTGTGCTACACTCCTCAGATGTCCCACATCCAGAGAATACTGTCAGTTTTCCAGCAACTTACTTCAAGTAAGAGTAGTGGTTTGATATTGCCTCCTGAAATCTATAAACTTCTTAATGTTTTTTTTCTGCCTTCTTCTTTCTGCCTTGTACTAAATGACAGAAGATGGAACGAGAACCTTCCTCCTTTGTCCTGCTCACAGTTGGGAACAAGACTCAGAAGAGTAAGGTGAGGGTGTTTAATTCATCTGCTTTCATTAGATACTTTCTATCTTATGGGTGACTGTCTCCAAGTTTCCCCTAGGAAGGGAAGGTCTTCTTTTGAAGCTGATGTGAAGAGCTGTAGTTGTAGTGGTAGCTGCAGAGCCTGGGAGTGGAACCAGTGTGTCACTGAGTTGTGGTGATGGGGGGTGTCTGATCAGCTGCTGTACATGTGTAGTTCCATGACTGTGTCCAAGAGTTCATGTTGGCCCAGACTCTGGTTCTATAAATCTCCAATCCAGCTCATGATTTCTCAGAGCAAGGTGTCATTTACATCAAGCTGGCCTTTATTCCTTCCTCAGAGTCTTTCCTGGCTCTTGTGTATCACAGTTTTACTGTTTTGTTTTGTGTTTTGTTTTGTTTTCAAACCCAAACAAGATGGATCTGCATCTCCTCCACTTCACTTTCAGTTCATTTTTCATTATTTAAAAATTACTTTTGCCTCATGAGTATGAGCAACAGCTGAGCTCTGCCCTCCCAGCAGCTGCCATGTTCACTGTCCTGCAGCTGGATGTGGATGAGCCCTTTGTCCTTTTGGACTCCCAGCAAATAAGAATGAATCCTGTTTGCTACACATGAGCATACAGGACTGGCACCTATTCTCCTTTGTTCCTTCCACCTGCTCTACCCAGAAATTGGGTTCTGCTTGCATTTTTATCTTTTGTGGCTTTCCTTTTCCCTACCACATCACCTGCCTCTCCTAAGCTAGGTCAGGCTTCCAGGCTTTCCCTGCTCCTTTCCACTTGCTGCTAGCACTCGTGGCCTGGCAGGGACAGCTGGTTTACAGAGCAGCCAGTCCCCTTGGATGCTTTCCATGCTCTTTCATCTTTGAAATGGATGGTGCTGAAGCTGTGCCCTCCTACTCTTCCCACAAATTCTACACCCCGGAAACTGCCCCTCCAGCTTTCCTGCCCTTCCCTGTCAGCTCACTGCAGCTTTGGGAACTGGCTTGAAGTGCTACAGGCTGGAAGCAGCGCTCTGGCTCTCTCCCTGGGTGGGAAAGTGGGAGGGAGGGAGGGAGCGGTGCCTTGCTGCAGGTGGGGCAGGCTGCTGGTCCAGGCAGTGCTGGTGGGGCCAACTGCAGCTCACCAGACTTGTTCTTTGGCATTTCCACACCCCAAAGAACTTGTTCTGGTTTTGCCAGAGACTTTGCTTCCATATGCTTCTGACCTGGAATTTCCACTCTCTCTATACAGCTGAGGTGTAGCATCACTGAAGGTCACCATAACCCTCTCTAGTGATCAGTGTCATGGATCCTTTGCTTCTCAGAGACTATGCTAATGTATGTTCTTGTTGCAGACATGCAATTTCAGCAAAGATCCCACGTGGGGCCAGGCTTTCACCTTCTTTGTCCACAGTGCTCATTCCCAGTCACTCCACATTGAGGTGAGAGAAAAGCCTTTCCTTTGAAGACCAACTGCACGCCTCTAGGAAGAAACCTCTTCTATGGAGCTCAGTGCTGGTTGTTTCTGTGTGGGATTTACACATACTGGGTTCCTCCTGCCAAGAGGTGGAAGAAGCACCAGTTGCACAGACAATTCTGTATTAGGTAGTGGTGGTATCTACCTTTGTTCTAGTATCATGTAATGTGCAGTATCTTAGTTCAAAATGTGGGATGTTTCTGAGTGTAAAGGACACTTCATACAGGTCAGTGTGTAGTAAAGACATCAATATTTTGCTGTCAGAAATTGCAGTCTTCATGAGTCTCAACCAGAGCCCTACCTCTTCACCTCTGTGTTCTGGTGTGTTAAGCAACCCTGTCTCTCATTAGCAGCATTGCAGCCACAGCCAGTTCTGTGGCTGGCCACTTGGGTACAGAAAGGAGTTGAACTTGGAAGGTGTATTGAGGTTAAATAGGCTAAACAAACTATTACCTAAAACATGTGTTAAGATTTAGACCAGTTGCCATCTCAGCTGCTTAGGACATTGTCCCCAAAGCAAACAAGAAAAATCAAGTAAATCTCAGGGCATGTTTTTTCTGCTAAAGCAGTGATTTCTCTGTATTGTTAGAGATGGATTTTTACTCCAAATCTACTAACTTGTTACGCTCCTGAAATAATGGCATCACCCATTTGGATGTAACCACACTGAAGCGAATAAGCTAATTTTAGTTTCTGTCTGAAATACCTTCTTGCTTTGCTGTTCCCAGTGCTATGCTTCCCAGTTTGCCAGCTAATAAAAAACTTCTGTTTTCTTCTATCCCCCAGATAAAAGACAAGGAGCGGGATAGTGCCCTGGGAACTTCAGTGGTATGTCTCTCCCACCTACTTAAGGACCCAAACATGACTCTGGATCAGAGATTCCAGCTGGACCATTCCAGCTCTGACAGCTTCATTAAGATGAAACTGGTGCTGCGGGTGAGTTGTTCTTTCCCATATTCACTTGGTTTCCCCTGCAGAAGCATCCAATTGTAACCTGGCAAAAGAGATGAAAGGTGGGTGTGGAGAAAGGCAGCTTTGCTTCACAGTTGCGTAGAAAGTAGAACTGTGACAAAGTACTTATGTGAAAGTAGGACTTTATGGTGGAGTTCAGAGATATCCCTGGGGCTTCCTAAAACTTAGTGCAGTGCCATGGCTGAAAATTTTCTCACAACAATAAAGAGTTGGACTGAGAAAATCTTAAGCTGGGGAAATCAGCACTGATGCTTAGGAGTTGTTTCCTCACTGTGCTCTGGATTAGTGCTTAAACACTGCTGAGTACAAGCACAGTAGGATGAGAGGAGAGAACACCACAGTAAATCCCAGGGGCTCCTTTCATCTCTAATGGCAGATTCCTGCTGTTACAGTTTTGTGGTGAAATTTCCTCCTGGGTGGTAATGCTGGCATTCACCCCAGTGCTATGGGAGCAGCACTCACTGTCTTTCCTTGTGATTTTTAGGCACTGAAAGTTGAAGAACCTGATCCACAAAGAGTCAAGGCTGGTGTCAGTGCCTCAAAGCCAGGTCCTGTGCGTGTCACAGAGAAGGCTGGAAACCAGCAGAAGTTTGCTTCTCCACCACAAGTCTCAAAAGTACCTCCCATGACCAAAGACTCTGCAGCACTTGAATCTCTGCCAAAAAAGGACAGTGAAGAAGACTTGGACATTAAAGACAGTTCAGGAGCCCCTGTGCCAAGTGAAACTGTCTCTGGCCTTGATGAAGCAGAGGGCAAGCAAAATCCAGAGCATGGCCCACCATCAGCATTGCCCAGCGGAGCAGCAGCCATGCTGACACTGCCTGTCCTGCAGGAAATGAGGGTGGCACCCAGTGTCACCTCACTGGGGTCCCTGCCTTCTTCCTGCTTTGAATTAAGTAGCAGCAACCTGGACATTCATAAGTAGGTGTTCTTCCAGCAGAATTGTTCTTTTCTAGGGAAAGTTTAGGTGTTATTGTTGCATAGAGGTGAATTCAAGGCTGCTAAGTCATTTGCAGTCTTGGGTCTCAAGTCACCTTACAAATAATTGACCCAAGTATTCCAATCAACAGCAAAGTAAATTACAGGGCACTGTCTGAGCAGGTGTAAAGGGAAAGCATTCACTCTATGGCTTTCCTGAGAGTGCTGCATGTGTTGGCTTTATATTGTTGAAGAGCTTCTCACCACTCATTTAGCAATAGGATATTGGAAGTCTCAACACCCCACTTCTGTAATAACTTAAATCCAACATATTTTAAGACTGATAATGCTGTGAACAAAGTTTTAGTGGATACATATGCTTGTGTGTGTCCTTCTCACAGTGCTCAGTGTGAGGCTGCTCTGCCACGCAGGATGGAGAGAAGGATTTGTCTCTCCTGGGGCACAGAATGGAGCTTGTGGCATCCTTAATCAACAGAAGTTACAATGATACACCTCACTTAAGAGAGCATCAGAGTAGTTACAAACCTGAACATCAAACTCAGCTCCAGCTGCAATTTGGTGAATTGGTGACTGGCAAATTCTCTAGCTCTGAACAGAGTTTAATTTACAAACTGTTTTTAAACTATTTTTAAGCAATGTTTTGGATTTTAAGCCACTTTAATAACATGCAGAATGAAGTATGAAAAAGGCCCCATTTTGCATATACAGGCATTCCTGAGGGCACGTGTAACATGCCAACCTGTACTTTGCTGCTCCATCTACAGTGGGCCACGTAGGGGCTTTTTTGGTAATTTGTGTTGTGGGACTGAAATCGGGCACCTGTAGAGAAGGCAGGAACAGGGCTTCTGCAGAACCTGTGGTCCAGCTGCTTCCTAGACAGCAAACCTTAGGATGTTGGGAAGAAGGATGGTGCCCTGAAAGCTGGTTTTAGTCTGCTTGTGGGCTGTTCAGTGGCTGTATTTAAAAGGCTTGACTGTGCAATGTCTTGCAGCGGGGCTGAGATGCCTCTGGGGGAGATCCAGCTGACGGTGCGTTACGCTTCCATTCGGCAGAGCCTCGTCGTGCTGGTCAACAGCTGCAGGTAATGTTTGTGATGGCTCACAGAGGGAAGAGCTCTCTGAGCTGTGTCAGTCATCCAGCAAAGCTGGAGCAGAGCCACCTGCAGCAGGAAATGCCTTAGCACTGGCTGGCTTCCAACTGTGCAGCCTCTCTGTGCTCAGCTCTGATCAGTGCCAGCAGCAGATCAGGGAGAGAGCCCAGTGAGTTGTGTTCACTGCAGCAGAGATACTTCAACTGTCATCCACCCAAAATTTCCTCTGAACAGCACTGACAACTGGTGTGTGTCTTGGGGTGTTGGGATAGGCATCGTGACAAGGATTGATACCTCTGACTGAATATGTAATTGTTAATTTAGGAACCCTAGTAAGTGGCCACACCCTCAGGAGTAAAAATTTTAACTAAACAACCTTAAAGTTTTATTTGCTTATGTTCCAACTCCTGAGATTAATGTTTTTGGCCTGTGAAGTGTAGGTCTGATTCCAAGAGAGCCAAGGTATTAAAACACACAGTGGGTATTAAAACACACAGCCATTAAACCTGCCTTGCTTGTCTGTATTTCTTTTAACAGAAACTTGGTACCCTCTTCCAATCGTGGAGTCGATCCATATGTTCGTATATACCTGCTTCCAGACAGAAGATGGACGAGCAGGAAGAAGACTTCTGTTAAGAAAAAGACACTGAACCCCCAATACGATGAGAAGTAAGAAAATGTAAATTATGATTATGGTTGGAATAGTTATGACCTCTGTGTAATGACAGGGCTTCCTAAGGTGTGCTGCTGTAGCTCCTAAGGACTCTCTTACAAACATTTGCAGGTTTTCTGAAACAAATGGCACTTGGACTTTGATTTACAAGTACTTGGGGCTGGTCTTGCTCTGCCTGTGGTGTTGTCAGTCCCCCAGAAGGGTACACCTTCTTCCCTGCCCCTGCTCTGCCCCCAGGCTGCATTTGCTTCTTTGCAAACTGACATTCTCTTATGGTATTAAACTCTGTGCCTCTGCCCATTCAGGTACTC
The DNA here is from genome assembly GCA_013400495.1 of Nicator chloris. NCBI lineage: Eukaryota > Metazoa > Chordata > Aves > Passeriformes > Pycnonotidae > Nicator > Nicator chloris. The sequence goes on from WAAE01024158.1 coordinate 475,329, forward strand.
CCAGAGCCTACTGCTCTGTTCACACTGCTTTGCCTGATGCTTATTCTGACATCTTTCCAAAGGTCCAAGGCAGAAGTACAGAGCCTTTTGAGACTGGACCACCCTTTGGGCACACAGGTGGATGTTGTCATCAAGGCCTGCTGGGAGCAGGGTAAAATGCTCCCACCTCTTTGCTGACAGTGTCACAGCTCTGGCTCTGAAATGGAATGTGTTTTGCATAAACCCAAACACAGTAACGCTTAGAAGTAGAGCTCTTTTGAGAGGTGGTTTTAATCCCATAATTAGAGGAAGGTACACCTGAAAATATGTGAATACTGGGCCCTCCTGGGTGGCTTCTGTCTTTCCTGTGTTGTGTCCTTTCCGTGTAGGCCAGAAATGGAGAAAACATTTGAAAACATTCCTTCTTAATACTCAAAGCACCAAAGTTGAGGATTCAGCTTATGTCTATTCTTAAGTAATTCCACTGATTTAGTGCCATCCCAGCAGCTGGGAACAGCATCTTCTTTTCCTCATCCTCAGTACTGACGTATCCTGTATATCCTCAATTCAGGATAATGCTTAGTTCCAAAACACATTACCTGTTTCACAGCTCTGACTTGAGGAAGAGCTATTCAGGTGGGCAGAACTGGGGTGATTTAGCATGGACAAAACTCACTTGACACTAGCCATGTGTGCCAGAGGCTTGAGTCAGAGCCATTAAGAATTTAATTGCCACAGGTTTCGGCCTTTGTCTGTTCTTGGTGTGGTGCAAGGCTGCTCTATGAACTTAGGGGGTTGGCTTATGACTATTTCCTCTTGAGTAATGAACATTGCATGGAAAACATGCTGATCTTCCATGGAGGGGGGAAAAAGATATTAAATGGCATTTCATCATGGATGCATGTTTTCTTCCTTCGCCCTGGCATCTGTGGACAGCCTGCACACATCTTTCATGAGGCCTGGAAGAGGTTTTCTCAATGTGAACAAAACTCTCTAGAATTCTAGAGAATTCTCACTCTAGAATTGCCTTTCTGATGTGTTCCTTCCCTGTAAAAGTCCTGGCCGTTGATGCTGTACTTTGTCACTATATTCTGCCCACTGGTGCTCACAGAATTTTATGTTTTGCCTTAAGTGTCTTCTTTTGAAACTTTATTTCAAGGTTTGAATTTTTCGAATCTTTGGAAAATGTCAAGAAAAGGACACTGGACATTGCAGTGAAAAACAACAGGCCATTCATTTCACAGGAGAGGAAGGAGCTGGGGAAAGTAAGTTTAAATAATCTCCACTACAGATATAACAGAGCTGAACAGTCTGGGCTATTCCTCACATCCTGAAATGTGGCTTCAGTAACTGATTCTCACAAATAGGACTGGCAATCTGGAAACAACTTTTTTTCTGCCAGATTTTCATCTGAAATGAGGCTGTATCCATGTGGGAGCTGTGTGGTCCCATTTCAGAAGGATGCTCCTGAAGTAAGCCCTGGTTCCTGAGCCCCGGTGCTGCCTGTGTGGGGAACAGCTCCAAGAGTGCAAACATGGAGCTGAGAAAGGCGTGGGACTAAACCCCACAATTTGCCAACAGTGCTTTGAGCTTTCTGTAAACACCTTGATTCTGTGAAAAGTAAACTGCAATTGCTTCTTTGGTGACAGATAAATTTCCAAGTAGTTCTATAGGAAACTGAGCTGGTTCATGCCTGCACCAGAATGTGAGAAGCTCCATTTTTCCACAGCTGGAAAGTGGGTCTGACTTGGGAGTAGTGGTAGCTTGGCTAATCAATTTATATGCTGAATAACATACAAACAAATAAAATTTGATTTTTTAAAGGTGCGCATTGACTTGTCCCAGGAGGATTTAATAAAAGGTTTTGCACAATGGTAAGTACTCATCTCCATACTTCCAAACCCTGCCCATTACTTTGCTGGGAGCTTGCATGACTGCTGTGGGAGTGAGTGCTGGTAACTGTGCTGTGTTTGGGTGAGCAAGAAGAATATTTGACCTGCAAAGGCAGGACTGACTTGAGCTAATCTGGTAGTTCTATCTAAGTTGTGTGTTAATCCATTGGCTGTGAGACAGCTTTAATGAGATGCCTGTGTCAATTATAGTCTTCAGCATATTTTAAGTTGCCATAAAAGCCACAGGGGCACATAAGTAAGAGAATTTTGTTTATTAAAGTAACCTTGCAACAAATTTTAACTTGAATAAAGATCTTCACTAAATACTCAGATCAGCAATATATATGTATGATAAAACTTTAATTACAAAGCATTTATGGAAACTATTATAATAAGCCACTTACAGTTTTGCCTGTACGTTCATTGTGGTTCTGAGGTTTGTATGTTCCTGGTCTAAGGCAGAACAGAGAACCAGGGTTGGGTGTTTTTTTCACTTCTGTGTCTTTAGTTAATGGCAGGAGCTCTTCCTTCTTTCCCCTTCAGTGGAGCCCAAGGAATGTAGTGTGTGTAGTCCAGGAGATTGCCATCTGCACAGGCAGTGAGCCAATATTCCAATAGGAAAACCACATTTCCCTGGCCAGCTTGTGTGTTTGTGTCTCAGGGCAATTATGGGAAGAGGAAAAAGGGACGCACCCAAGGTTCCTGGTTAAGAGCTGAAGTTTGAGGCCATCTCTGGAGCCTCCTTTGCTGTGCTGCCTGTGAAACACAAGCAGTAAAGCAGCCCAAGTTCTCTCTACTGTGCCAGTTAGAACTTTCTTAAAAGTTTTCAACTACTGTAATTACTTATTGTGTCTGCCTTGCAGGTATGAGCTGACAAGGAGCAGACGCAAGAAAATCTGATTCCTTCTCATGTACATAAGTTACTAATTTTTCAACTTTATATGAATGTACATATCTCTTGTAAGTAACATGTTTTGCACAGTCATAGCAAATTTGAAGCAGGCTCCAGCTCAGGATATGCAAATTTAATGATCCTATTCAGGGATTAATTCTCACTGAAGTTAAACATATTTTCCCCCACATAGGGAATAATTTGACCTTAAAGAATATGTCCTTTATTTTTGCTATTTCTGGCAAATCCCCGCTCTGGCAAATATGCAGCAAAGGGACCTCTAAGTGTGAAACCTCTCTTAAAGAAGGGTTGTACCTGGGGAGATTTTAGACTGTCAGCCAAGTGTCATTACTTTGCTTGGCAGTCTGATGGCCCTAGGAGCTTGTTCATGTTGTTTTGACGTGGAAGTGGTATACTTTTAAAAGAATACATTTTGAAACAGTATTCTTCAGCTGTAGGGCTACAGAACCTGTTAAAAGAGAAATTCTTCAATAGCTATTTTGGTTTTGAGAAATTAAGAAGTTGATAGTCCACTGTTCAGAAGTACCCTAGCAGACTGTGGCTGCAGGTATGTAAATAATGAGCTTCCAAAAGCAGGGAGATTAATTTACCAAGATGTCATTAAGGTTTTAGTTTGTGACGCCTTAACTGGTTTTGTCCTTTGTTACAGTACATTTCAAAATCTTGTAAACCCAGATTCTGTCTGAGGTACAGCAAAGTTTGTAAACTAAGCTTTAATAATATTGAGGGAAAATATTTTTGGAAGCTTGGTGTACTTGTTTCTGTACAATAAACTTCTAATTGTCTTGCATAAGAGACTTGATCTATTCCTTTCTAAAACTGACTTTTGAAATACAACAAGGGTAACTTCAAACCATCACCTGAAGCAAATTTCAAGTATTTTTGGCCTAGATTATGTTAATCCAGTCTGCCTCAGTCCATAATCAGAGACAGAATACTCCCTGAGTAATGTGTTCCCATCCCAAACTGATCTGGAAATGTGAACAACATTTTAGAAGAGGCTCTCCAGAAAACCAAGACTGAACATTTGTGTAAGTGTGATGGCTATGGCAGTAAGGGCATCTTCATCTCATACTTACTGTGTCAGCAACATTAAAAATGGTCAGTGGTTAGAGTTTGCTTGGTGTTGTGCTGGGTTCTGTTTCCCAGACTGATACAAAGTATATTGGTTCTCTCTCTAGGATTGAGTAAACCAGTTGATAGCAGTTCAAGTTTTTCTTAAATTGACCAAGGATTAAAAAAAAAAAAAAAATGCAGCAACTTTTATTTATGTAAAAAATGTGGAATTATTGCTTAGGATAACAGTCCTTGGAGGTAGCTGCAATGTCATGTGCACCAACAGGTACATTCACAGGTAAGAGAAATATTGCTCAGGAAGAGCAGAGTCACCCATAACCAGCTCCCCATTTCAGGTTTTGCACTGCAGGTAAAATATCATCCACATTACTGATCTCTGCAACAGAATGGAAAGGAAAAGGGTAAGGCTTATGAACCCAGAATACCTTTGAGTACAACCAAAATTCTAACTTAAACAGCCTGTGAGTTAAATAAACTCCTCAGACCTTTTAATGCTTTTGGAAAAAAAATCAGTTTGGCTTATTAGTAATATGCTTAAGTAAATGCAACCCCATGTTCAGTGAAAATAAAGTGTTTTGGTCACTTCCTGAGGAAAGGTGGAAAGGAGAGTGAGGCAAAAGGCAGCACCTTCCCTCACATCCTCTTCCTGTTTTAGCACAGCAGGAGTAAACAAAACACTTCTTAACTGTTTAGAGTTCTACGAGGAAGTGTTGGCATGAAGATAATTACTGTTGCAAATATTACTCACCTAGAAGACACAGCAAATCTTGAATGAGAGCCTGAAAGGGCGGAAAGAAGCGCTCGTGTTCTTCAAGCTTGTTGATGATACTGGAATGAAAAGTGAGACTATCAGGTAAGAGGTGCAAGGACATGGCAAGTTCATCCCCTCGGCCATTTTGTTGTTCTGTGCCATAACTTTGTGAAAATACTGCTACTTAGTATATCAAACAATGGACACCAATGTTCTGTTCTCCAGTTCTGAACCCTGCAGCCAACAAGGGAGCTGTCACAAGGATCTCTGATTTCACTGCTAATGCTATATACACATCCTTCCTTTCCCCCTCACACGGCACCAGGTAGTCTGGGGCCTGGAACATTTGTCTGGATATGCTAAATATACTGCCTGGGGGTGGCTGGTATAACTGCCTTGGAGGTGGAGCAAGAAATGCTTTATAAGCAGCTGTTCTCCAGTTAAAACTGAGAAATGAGTGCAGAAAGGCTGAGGGAGTGAGTATTGCTAACTCAGCATGTGTCAGACTTGCTGTCTGCTCCCTTTTTAGTCTGTCTGTAAAGCACATGCCAAATGCAAGCTCTTAGGTTCTGCTACCACCTAGATGTGGCTGTCATCTTTTGAATGTATAATTGGATTTGTCCAGTTTCTAAAGTATTTGTAGGCAGCTTGAGGCAAACCCTGCCTTAGCAACTAGAACACTTCAATATTACATCTGAGACTTGCATCACTTTCTCCTCCCCACCCAGGTGCAGGATTTGTCTCCTGATGAAACACGTATCCCATTAAGGGTTGTTTGATCACATTATCCATGCAAACCAGAGGGTGTTTTGGAACCTTCTGGCCTCAATTTTTCTCTCTGTCAGCTTTATCCTTTTGACAGGATTCAAGATTTGTTTCAAGGAGGACAGCAGTTACTGACACCTGTGCTGTCACAGCTCACTGACTTTGGAGCAAACAATGAAAGTTTCTTTCAGGATCAGTTTTTGCCAGTTCTCAATTACTGCATTTGATGTCAGAAGAATGGTCAGCAATGGAACAGCCCCACATACCTGTGGATGTCTTGGGTGCCCAGAAGCTGCTGTACCTGCTCAGTCACGTTCTTAGTAATGATGTCACAGAGTTTCCCAACAGTATCCACTACCACAGTGGGTGGAGCTGAACTGTCTGTGGAAAAACAAACACCTCATGATTCTTGTAACTAATAACAGGGAAGTATTTTAGACACAGTTGAATTCCTGCAGGTGGACAGATTTTATTTGGTTTTCATAGATCTAGGCATACACATTCCATCATTCACAGAAAACAGAGTGCCCATGGTCAGAAATAAATGTTAGCTAGGAATGGGGATTCTCTCACTAATCCTTTAGTGGCTAAAAATATTCTGGCAGAGCTGTGTGTTCACCAAAGAGAGTGTACTAAAGTGCACCCTTACAATATCAGTGGAAATCAGCCAACTGAAATTATATGTATAGAGAGAGAGAAGGCGTTATTCATTAGGTTCTTGTGACACAGCAGACACACTACAGGGACTAAGCCAATAAGGAACCTGGTTAACAAACGTTTTGTTAACACTCAGAACTTGTTTTGGTACTAATTTTAACCTGGCTGTAGTGCTGTGACTGAAGGTAGCAGCCTCCTTGTCCTTTTCTCCCTCAATTTCAGAAGAACTAGGCTTGGACAAGGCATCCTCTGAGCTGCAGTTATTATGGGGAGGTGAGGTTTCCTCATCTCCCATGCTGGCTGCAGGCAGGAACACTGCTTCTCTCCTTGAATGAGGCTCAGCTGCCCAGGAGCCTTGCTCTGGGGCTGGACATCCTACAGCCCAGCCCAGCCTTTTAACCCAGGAGCAGCAGCAGCTGCTGTTCTACAGAAGATCCCACCAGAAGGGAAATAACCAACTACACCTCTGAGTATTGACAGTTTCTGACATTCAACAACTTGTTTTGGTTTTTAAGTTTAGCAGCATGAGATGGAACCCAATTACACTTGAATAAATTACTGAGTAGTAATCTACATCAGAGGCTGAGTTATTTTCTTCATTAAACTTATTATCTTTCAAGTGGAGAATGAACAACAATTATGAAGTCAGCTCACCAAAAAAAAAAGCTTTGTGGAAAAAATAAAAATTCTATTTCCCCTGTTGTTCCCTTCTTCTGCCTCCCTGTTATTCCTCAGCAACTGCTAAAGGCTTACAAATTATGGGGATTTGTCATTTGAACTGTAAATTGACAGAAATGTATTTTTATCTTCCCAGTGAAGAAAATGCCTAGTTAATTAATTTCTCAATAGCTCAACATTATTTTCTAAGAAGGAGGTCAGCTTTTCACTAATCTCCTTTCTTTGGAATGGTGTGAACAAGCAGGAAGTGGTAAGTCTTTACCTAGTTCCAGGAGCTCATGGAGATTCCTCATGGCATTGGTCATTTCCCCCAGCTTTATGTAAACCTCATTCATCCGTGGATAAACACCATTCAGAGAATTCACATCAAACAGCTTCTGGAAGTGAGAGACTATGGCAGACAGGGTTTGCAAGGAGTGTGTCTGGCTGTTCTGGAGCAAGCAGGAAGAACACATCAATGGTACTGCTTAACAAGGCAAGGGTGTTTTAGGTGTGAAACATTCTTAAAACCAGTCTGAAGAAGAGGAGTAACTTCCCTTATGAAATCTCAGCATTTCAAATATTTTTAAATCTGAGGACACAGTTTCAATAGCTTTCAGGCACAAACACACACCAAACTCAGAATACTCTTTTGAAAGCTTTCTTCTCTGTTGCTGAGAGAAGCATTTATGTATTCTCAGCCCTGAGAGAAAGAACAGGATAATTCCTGAGACTACAGGGCAATGCAAATTCCCTGCTGGTCAAGTGCCTTTGATTAAGTCTTCCCCAAGGTGAATTATGTTAAAACCATCTTTGACTATTGAATGTCTTCAAACAGGTATTTCTTAAATGCTGCAAGGCTTTCAAATGCACCAATCTAATCACTGTGTGAAAAATGAATTTAGGAATTTCACAGTAACTTGTGATTATAAACCTCTGGTAAAAATTACCTTTTCCTTATGTTCTAATTCTTCCAAAATTGCATCAACTATCAGCTGGAGGTCTTCAACTCGTATAGATTCTCTGTTATCTTGTGGATCTCTAGTGTTCCAAGGCAGCAATTCCAGAGACAGTTTTCTCAAGGACCTATGCAAATCCTTTTAAAAGAAGGGAGGGTAGTCAACTTATTTTAGAAGCTGATTAAAGTGGTTTTTATTATAGAAACAGGCATTTTTCTGTTTCTCATATGCAGTAACATTCCAGCACTGGATAGGTTAAGGTTTTAATTTTCATGAATTTAAGGACAGTGTCTTGCTGACATTCTTTGATTTAAGAAGAGCAGAGTAAAATATATATTTGCTATGTATTACAGTTTCAGTGAAATAGGAAGTATTGGTCACAAAGAGTTTGGCTTTAAACAAAACTATTTCACTCTTATTTAGATCAAAAAGTCACTGTTCTGGTCTGGTCAAACAAAAGGAAGGAAGAGAATGCACCATCATTAATGTGTGAAGTCCAGACTCTAAAGCTTAAGTTTCGTCTCAGGGACTCGGACAGTTAATAAAATGAAAGATTTACACAGAGAAGTACCTCTGGTACATATTTCACATGAACAGCCGATTATTTGTAAAATTTAACACCAAGTTAGGCAATAACAAAAGCTACACACAAAAGCCCCCACAACTACACATAGGGAGGGATGGATGAGTGGAGAGCAGATGAAAGGAAGACCAAGAAACAGAGTACAACAACGTGTTGTTACCTTGAGGGCTATGAGCTGATCTGCCCACATTTCTATAGTGAGTGGAAGGTGCTCAAATCCACACCCCTGTCCATTCTCTTTAATGTCATTTTGCACTGGCCCTTTGCTGGGCCGGAATATTAATGGAGGAGCTCTTGGGCTTTGCAAAATAGAATCAATACGGGACAAAACCTTCAACAACAAATAACAAATGTTATTGCTCAAATATGTATGATGTTTTGTAATGAAATCCCTCTCTATCACAGTCATGATTGCCTAAAATTAAATCATAAATAGCTCCAATATTACTATTGATGAATTTTACACATGCATTCAACACACAATACACTCAAAAGATTTCAACATATACTAGCTAAAAGATATGTAAAAGTAATGCAAGTATATACTTTCCTTTGAGGGATAGTTAAATTTTATCCACTTGAGGCATTGTAACTTCCATAGTTTACAGTTTGCTAAGTTGTATTATATTTAGGCTTTTTAATTACAAGAAAAATAAAATCCATGATCACCAAAGATCTTGAACAAATCCCCTGTCCTGAACAGACTTCAGCTAAATCATATTTACCAGCCTAGTGTCTGCTTCCTTGCTGTGTTTTCAGGTAGTTTACACTGAGATAGAACAAGAACCTGCCTACACTGACTGCCAAATCCAGAACATGACTCATCTTGCATAGAGGATTTGATAGGCATTCTTAGCCTCAAACCAGCACGCTCCAGTTGACTCAGCTAAACAGAAATGTATAATGTTTCATTGTAACACTGCTAGAAACATGCAGAACAGATACAATTTGGGTACCTGCAAGTATTGCTGGCAAGCTGCCTGCAGCTGATCCACTTCTGCAACTCTCCCAGAGTCTTTCTTTTCTTCTCTTTTTTCTCCAGTCCTGCTCCCTGAAAAGCTGCACAAAAATACACACAGTGTGTCACACAAGTAGCCCTAGTAGGAGATGCTACCTTTTAACTCGATGGAGGAACCAGGTGTGTAGCACTTAAAAATACAAAGTAAATACCCATGTTACCATGCTGGCCAATAGAATTCCATCAGACCCACCTAGCACAGACTGACAACACAATACCTAATGAGACTATAATTAATTTTTCTCAAGTCTCCAGGCTGAGGCTATACCAGACTGCTTGCTGATTTAGAAGGGACACCACTAGTTTTTCTGTTGTCACAGTTCTACTATGGCTGAAGACTTAAAATCCAGAATTATACTCTAAAGGTTTAAATTCCAAGCTTAGTTGTTATCTGCTTCTGCTGGAATATCTTTTCTGGCTTCTTATACAAAGCTCACTACTTCTCTTCATCTAAACAATACCTACTGCACAAGAGAATAGACCACTTAAATATACACAACATGTATATTTATTTTAATGTTTAAGTGATGCCTTTTTCAGGCTATAAAATATTTACCATTCAGTATACACATGGACAAATGACGAAGTGAAATTACAGATAAAAATACTTCATCTTTTATATCTTCCATGTATTTTCTTAGCAATATTTCAGAAAAAACCTGTCAATTTCTAACAATAAGATGGACATAACTTCAGTACCTGTAACATTTTGCCAACTCACACTTTCACATTCATAATCCATAATGAAACCAGTAGCTTCCTTTACAGCTTATGGAAGCAGCAAACACCACAGATGGCCCTGTACATATTGCCAGCAAAAGAACTCAAATCAAATCCAGAAAGACAAAGTGGAATAAAAAACCCGCACACTGCTGTGTCCCCTTTTGGAGACACTGCCGTCATTTCAGAAATACAGAGGGCTTTAGATGTCCAGCAGCACTTTGCTGCCCATAACCAGGCTCCAAAGAATGCTGATAAGGCACGTGCTCTATAACCTACTCTCTACATTACGGGTTGCAGAGTAACTTTGCCTTCAGAAGTCCAGAGGATTCATGAAAGTGCCTGAAAGGCTATACTTACTGGGTATATTTCTTTAAAGCTTTCTGTAGTTTCTTCACTTGATGCTTGTAAAATTTTAATTCCTGTGCAGTTGGCCTGCTAGAAAGAAAAAGTACCATGTTATATGTCTTGCATTGGAAGATATCTATAAAATGCGTTCAAGCAAAAAAGTAAGAAAGCTTTGCCAGTGCCAAAACATCATTCTGGAAATGAAATTCTGTCACATTTCCACATGACAACAGAAATAAAGAGCAAACTCACCATTAGCAGCTGTTATTAACAGTGTAGGGACAAGAGTGTGGTTGTTGCTGCCATATCTCATTTCTTTGATCACAGATTTCACACTTTATTTTTACAATTTTTGGTGCTTTGTAAAGCAAAGTCTACTGAAATGGCCTTACAAAGGATGATACTTATCTTTTCTCACCTTTTTTCCAAATCTTTCTTGAGATTTATATTTTCAAGCAAAAGCTGTTCCATCTTGGCTTTTGTTTCAATAAGTTGCTTCTGGAAAGACTGCAACATAGACTGGGTCATTTCTTATATTGCACTCATTTCATAATGAACAAGCTTTAACACTTTTGAAGTATGTACATGTTAAGAAGCGTTCCCAATTGTCTGGACAGCAAAACAGCATGGATGAGGAAATAAGAGGATTGAGACCAAGAGCCTGATGCATTAGACCCCAGGTGGAACACTGTGACTTAAGGAGAGCTATGAAATTGTCAGCAGACTCACAACATTTTGCTGAATCTTTGCACAAGGACAGGGAACTCTCTCCACAGAGGTTACAAGTTCAGAAGATATGACAAGAACAAGGAACAGAAATCAAACACATTTATGTTTCTGTGTGACTCTTGAAGGGTTACAATTGAGAGAGCTGCACTGACTTATTCTTGGCAGTTCCATACCTTGAGCAGTGCTCTGTAATTAGGCGTAGCATCTAGATTTAAGAACTCTTCCTTGTTTTTTACTTCTCTCTGCACCTCATCTTCATCTTTTTTATATTGCCTATTGGGAAAAATAAATTGGTTCAGCTTACTGCAGTTCCATTAGCTCAAAAATTTAAGTTGGTTTAGTTAGCAGTTATGTATAATATTAATGTTTCCATAAACTACAAAATAAATAGAACAGAAATTCTGCCCTAAGATCCATGCTCTAATTTCTGGGAAAGCTGTTTCATATGCTAATGAAGTGCACTTATCCACAAGAGAAACTCCAATACAAGCAAATCCCATTTCAGTTTTCTTAATAGTAATGTCAAGCTATAGGAATGTCTCAGGTATCTGTTTGTTGCTTTGTGCCATGCAGGCACTGGGATAGAGCTGAAAACTTTTAGTTTTGGGAGGTCAATCAACTGAGGACAACTAATGCAGTAATTCTGCCTGTGAACCATGGCAAAAGGAGAAGGAAGGGGAAGGAAGGGGAAGGAAGGGGAAGGAAGGGGAAGGAAGGGGAAGGAAGGGGGGGGAAGGGGGAGGAAGGGGAAGGAAGGGGGAGGAAGGGGAAGGAAGGGGAAGGAAGCGAGGGGAAGGAAGGGGAAGGATGGGTTATAGTTCAAGTACCTGAATACCCCAAACCTCCCAACTGTCCTGGTCTCCTAACTGAGAAGCTGCTTAGCCTGTCAGCTATTCTCTGGAAAAATCCAAATTTCCATGACCATTATAACTCTTTGCTGTTTCTTACATTCTAGTGATACCTGGAGCACAGAATATTTACCACTGTAAGGTTTAAAAACAGTAAGGGCTAAGAAAATTCTGAACAGTAGAACCACAAGGCATTCAATGAGACCTACCTCAGCTCCTTTTTAATCTGACTAATTTGAGATTCATAATAATCAATTAGACAAAGGTACCTGAAGAAAGGAAATATGTTAATTTTGAATTTCTGATATTCTCACAAAACTCACACTGTGACCAACCCAGAGGAACAGTTCAGCTTACACACCTACACTTTGGAAGTGGCTGCTCCAAACAGTGGAATTTCTCTCATACCAGACACACATGGTCACACTTTGCCAAAATGGAAAAGTAGACACACTGAATCTGTACTAGTTCAGAAATAGTAAGCAGCAAAATATTCAAGAGAAGAAAAAGTTAAATCTGCCCACCAGCCTCCTCATCTTATGCCTGTGGTTACCCAGCAAGATTAAGAGAGAGGCACTGTCAAAATAAAGTGTCTTGAGCACTCTGAGATTGTCTGGTTTGGAGAGACAGATGAGAGAGGACAGGGAACCAAATTCAGTGATCCTTCCTCTCATATAGTGAGGGCTCAAGGAAAAAGCTGAGCTCACACAATCCCTCTTAAAAGCTTCCCAGGTAAACATTGCTGGCCAGGCCTAGAAAGCCAGCTGATATCAGCACAATAAAGCAATGGCTACCTCAGGCCTAGGAATTGGCAAATGTCTGATTGTAGCAGAGCTATGGAAATCCTACTTGCAAGAGACATAGTCTTGTGATACTTCGGGAACTTACCCAAAAATATTTGGAAGCTCACAACAAGCCTGCAGTTAGCAGTTGCAAACATCACTTCCCAAAACTGGAAAGGCTCTTTCTGGGTGGCTAATAATGGTGTTTGTTGGGGGTTTGTTTATTTTTAACTTACAGTTTTAAATGTTAGAATCCCAGGGTGAGATCATCCTAGCCGACACTGCAGCTACAGAGTAGAGTGAATCATTCCCTTCTCTTTGCTGACATCTAGTGTGGGCAGTGGGTGGCAATTTTTTAATTTCTGCAATGGATTTATCTGGCTTACAATTTCACAAAAGAAAAATATCTCTGCACTGAGGTACTTTCACAAGAATTTATATTTCGTCTTGTACTCCTAAAGCCTCCAGATTACTTTTTTTTTTTTTCACATATAAATATCAAGAAGCATTACTTTAAAATCTGTTTCTTCATTTAATGTTACACGTGGTTCAGCAGTAGAAGACAATCTCTTACCGCTGATCCAGGAGAGACTTGGGGGCTCTTTTGCAAAACTGACAAAATATTTTGTTTTGAGTGGCAACTCGCTGCTGCTCCTCCCTCCCAACTCTGCTCAGCTCCTTCTGCAAGCGGGCAATAATCTCTTCCTGTTCTTGCAGCTTTTCCTGCTGCTGCTGGTATTTCACCTGTGAACAGGCAATGGGAATGTTATTGGATTGTTCTAGCCCACAAGCTGACTGTGTACAAGCCCAGGTACAGCCCCAAGGAAGATGAGCACTTGGGTTTTAGCTGTGCTGAAGAGACGGTGAAAGAGAGATACAGATATTTTTCTAAATTATTTCTAGAAAATTCTGCATAGTTTGAAAAAAATGTAGCTATAAACAGTGTACTAACCCTATGACCCAAGACTCATGTTTATTTAGATCAATGTAAATATTCTGAGACTTTTCATAAGTCAAAAGTTTGAATCCTCAGGCAGCACTATCTGAATTACCTGTGAAGCCTGTTGCTCTTTTTGAAGTTCCTTGACTTGGTTGTGTTGCTGGCATGCTTTAGCTATTGTTTCATCTTCCAGCTGACAAATTTTGGCCTTAATGTTTTTCACCACATTTTCCAAATCATTAGCCCGTTGCTCTTGCCGAGATGCCCGACCTTGTTCCAGTCGTACCACATTTCTGAAAAAAGAAATAAATCCTTGATTTTAAATTAAACTCATTTCGCTATAGACAGTGCAGGAAGCACACACCTGACATTACGTGATGAGCTTTGATAACATCCTGTGGCAGCAGGTATGGAAAATACATGGATATGAGAAGAAGCAGCAGATGAAATAACAGAAGAGCTTGAAAGGAACTGGGACAACATTACTGCATATTGAACAATAACCTCAGGAAAAAGGTGTTAGACCTCTGGTGAGATAAGATCTCTGCCAGGCTGGAGATGCACACCGACAATACTTTTACTCTGCAGGTAAATTCCTTCCACTGTGTCTTACCTAAGACATCGATTTGCCTCCATAAGTCCCTGCATCACTTTCTGCTGTCGCTCAGTGTCTTCTACCAGTGTTTTTAATGCAAGTCTTATTTCTAGAGAAGACTGGGGGTCTAGGACAATCATATCTGGAAATACAAAACATAAGCAAAGTCACACTGGAAGGGTTTTAACAGCAAAGAAGATTGCCTGTCTGCTGCCACTTGGAAGTGACAGCTTTCGAGATGCCTTATTAGTAACCTTAGGGTTACTATTTCCAAGTACAAAAGGGGTAAAATTACATTTCCTTACCTGATGTATCTCTGCAGCTTCGGGGAGCAGCAAGACTCACAGGTTTCAACCCATGACGCATTAATACTTTGTTTAGGCTTTCCCACTCTGCCTTCTCCTGCTGCATTGGGAGAAAGGGAAAAAGAAGCAGAAACCTGAGTTCTTCACATCAGCTGTGCAGCAGAAGGTACCAAATGCCCACAAATTAAAGCAAACCAACCCCAAACCCCCAAGAGGCCACTACAGAAGGGCTTGTGAGGAGCTCCAGCAGGATCTGCAAAGCACGTTGGGGAAAAGCGTACGTAACAACACACAGCTTGATCAGTTTTACTGATCCTTATTTGAAAGCAAAATCCGCGCAATGAGTTTAATTCGCCTCTTTAGGAAACCCAAACCACCGGCCCTCGGGTCCCTCCAACGCACCCGGGGCGCAGCGGCCCCACCGCGAGCGGAGCCCTCAGGGAAGCGGCGCCGGCTTTGAGGGTTCATGGACTGTTCCCTCACGGTTTTGTCCCGCTCCAACCACCCAGCAGCGGCACCCGGGGGGGGCCAGCGGAGTACCTCAGTCATGGCGAGGGCTGCAGGGACCCGCTCCTCAGGCCGCGGAGCCGCTCGGGCCGGAGCGGAGCGGCGGGAGCGAGCAGGCGGGCGGGGCGGGGCTGCGCGGGAGCCGCCATTTTGCGGCGCGGGAGGCGAGGGGAGGAGACCGGGCGGAGGTAGGAGCCCGGGAGCTGCGGCGGGGCGCGGGGCTAGTAAAAACAGGAAATAAAGACAGGGAAAAAATGGGAAAAAGCTCGTTGCTGGCGGTAACGGTGGGGTCAGATCTGCCGTCCGCCGAGCTCATACGCTTCCCGGTACGCCGTCTCATGATGAGCGCTGCCGGGATTAGGTGGATGGTCTGGGAGCCGTAATCCCAGCCTAGTTTTCAGAATGAGCCCTTCAGTGTAAAGGAGTAAATATCGCCTTGGGCTGCAGTGTTGGTTAGTGAATAGAGGCAGTGGGTGCGGCACTGCTGTGTGTCCGTAGTTCGGAGCAGCAGGGGCCGGAGGCGCCGCGCCCGCTCCCTCCCGGAGCAGCGCACGGCTTTCCCTTGGGATGCGGTGCGATCGGCTGGTTTTCGCTTTACACCCCTGGCCTAGAGTCTGTCGTCGGGTTTGGTGTAAAATAAAGGTGTATTGCTTCATTACCATGATTTGAGGGGGAGGAAAAAAAAAAAAAGAATTTGTGTGTTCTGGGATGCTTCCTAACCCTTTCACTACTGATCCTAAATGATGCCTAAAATGCACGCCGCAGGATTGCGGCCTGCCCGGGGTGATGAAGGCTCTGGGCTGTCTGGGACAACTCTTCTGGCATCTCCTGCGTGCCCGAGGCCGCTCCTTGTGCTGATCCCTGCCCGGGACACGCGCGGGTCTGCGCCGAGCCCACTCCTTGGAGCAGAGGAGGGAAATGTTCCCTGTCTGACTTCCACCTAGTGCCCGGGGATGCCGCCTTCTCCAGGAATCAGAAACTTCAGGAACGGCCAAAACAATCTCCTCGGCATTTATTAGCACGTGTTTATTATCTGTTTGTTTATTGATAGGCACAGACAAGGCAGATGATGATGAAATTAATGAGTGAAAATAATACATTAAAAACCAGTGGCTGTAAAACACTGTCATGGTCTAAAATCCTCTTAAGTAAGAAATTAGTTCCTTGTGGTTCACATAGATTTTGTGACTGAATTGCCAGGTCAAACTTAATAATGTACTTGTTGAAAGTGGTTTAGAAAAGGGAGGGGTGAAATTACTGCCTGTGCTATTTCACAGTCCCAAATTCATTTCGGTCTGGAACTGAGGTGGGCAGCTCTGGACCGGGTTCCTCCTTTGGTCAAGTTGTTCATTTCTAAGCTTTGTCTCACAAATGAGGCAGCCCATTTTTCCGTCTAGCAACTGATAAAGTTATGAGGAGCTAGTAAAGTTATGACAAACTGCACTTACTTGCCTTTGTAAAATATAATTTTTTTAAAATACACTTCCATTTCTGTCCTAGAGAAAGATGGTTGTATTTTAGGTGGTTTTGTTTCATCATATATACGACAGCACTGCATGTTAGTTAATGATGCTTTTAAAAATGTCCTTTATCTTAGCTGGAGAAAAATGATGAAACTTTAGACCTCAGCACTTCTCTGCTACTATTCTGCTTTTCTATTTTTTCTTGCTACTAATTGGATTAAAAGCTCTTTTGGCTTCTATGGCATCCGGTGAGGAGATTACTGTCTGTGACGATGAAATAAGGTAAAAAATCAGAACTGTGATATGAGCAGATTTGGAAAGATATCCACAGTTCCAGTAGTCACTTCTGACTGTATCTAAACTTCAAAAATTACTTAAATAAAAGGATATCTTCCCAGATCCCTTCCCCTCTGTCTGTGTGTGCAGAGTTGCGTATCTGAATGATGCAGGTAGTGTTTATGAGATTACAGACAAATCTGTTATCATAGGAAATAGCTACTAGTCATACTACTTTTTCAAGTCTAAAAAGCTGAAACACTTTCTTTGAGACCAATCAAATAATATATTTTAATGCCTACCAAGAAATAGCAGAACTGTCCAAGAGTGTCTTAAAACTAAATATAATTTTGTTACCTACTGTCACCTAAAATGGGAGTTTTAAAGGTTAGATGGGTAGCTCTGTCTTTGTACTGTTTGTCAAAGTGAGTCTGTTTAACTGTTTATATTTTGTGATGTTTTGTCTTATTTGAATGTCTGAAAAACATGAAAATATAAGCAGTTCTATAAGCTTATTCTTTCAAGTCCCATTTTTTATTTGCAAAAAGTGACCAGAAGCAGTAAAGCTTTGAACTGCAGACATCAGGACTTGAACTTTCAATGACAATTAATTTACTTTGTTGGTTTCTCCGTAGGTCTCGGTACAGCCACTTAGAGAAGATGACAGATTTGGTGGCTGTTTGGGAAGTAGCTTTAAGTGATGGTGTTCATAAGATTGAATTTGAACATGGGACCACGTCAGGAAAGCGTGTTGTCTATGTTGATGGAAAGGTGAAATTGCTATGTGCTCAAAATTCACTGTGATACAGATTATGTATGTGCATTTCCATGCAACACACATCACAACAAGCTAAAGACTAATAAATGCGAGTGAGGTACATTCAGTTAACTACCTAATTTAAGAAACTGCATCATTCTTTTTTTCAGTTCGAATTAAGGTGTGAGTATTCATGAAGTGCTTTGCTGTCCGTGGGCAGAGGCACTCCGCATACAAAGCACTGTGTATGCATTCATTCCCAAATAATAGTTCAGCACTGAGCTGTCTCCTGAGTTCCAGTTCAATTTTTTTATACTAAAACATGCACCCAGGTTTTTCAGTTAATACCAACTGTCTTTGTTTTTTTTCCACAGGAAGAAATAAGAAGAGAATGGATGTTTAAATTAGTGGGTAAAGAAACATTCACTGTTGGAGCTACTAAAACTAAAGCTGCTATTAACATTGATGCAGTCAGTGGCTTTGCATATGAGTATACTTTGGAGATCAATGGAAAGAGTCTCAAGCAGTATATAGAGAACAGGTTAAAAACAACCAATACTTGGATATTGAACTTGGGAGGAACAGACTATAGAATTGTTCTAGGTAAGTAAACATTGAGTGACTACATGTTGCTGCCTTTGAAGAAACTCGTGTGCATTTAAAAACTGGTAATTAAGAGAAAGCACAGATCAGTGGGTAGCTCTGATGCAGTATAAAATCCTGGAGGATGTGGAAATTTGGAATGAGATGCCTAAGACAGTCTGAAAAATAATGGTCTTGTTATACACATGTAAGCCTACAGTAGTGTGGTCTAGATTTGGGGAAAAAAAAAAGTTGGGAGGCATTACTGCTGCTGCATCTTTAGAGCTGCCCTAGCAAAGCAGTTCTCCAGCTGAAGCCTGTTAGAGAAGTTTTATCTCCATTGTGATCAAACCTCACGTGTGTCTAAGTTTGTTCAGTATGTAACCAGGCTTTCCTTCCAAAAATCATCAGCCATGGTCAAGAAGTCTTTATCTGAAGTGCAACAATGTTATTCCACATTTTTGACAGATTGATGAACATCCTTCTTTCTGCATCACTTCTTATCTACAAACTTAAACTAAAACCTTCCAATTATGTTCTTTCACTTTCTTAATAGCAAGGCAATGCATTGCTTCTCTTCTGTGCACCCCCCCACGCCCCTTCTCAGTGACATTACAAGCAGGTGGGAGGAAGGGATCCCTTGAGGAATTTGTCCATGGCATCTAGTGGGAAAGCTTCCACTCAGGCACTGCTGTATGATTAGAGCTGGAGACAACAGATCCCAGATTATGATTTCTTCTTAAACCTCAGGACAGAATGAACTGCCCTAAGATAAAGAGGAGCAATGAAGAAAGACAGTTTTAGTGCCAGAAACAGATAAGTCTCTTCACAGAATTTTAATCTCCCTATGCTTACTGGAAAGTAAGCATAAAAAATAAGTAAGCAGTAAAATTCTGTTTCAAATGCAAAAAAAAAAAATCAGATTGATATTTAAAGTGGTACTTAGTGTTTTGTTAAGAATCCACAGTTTGATGGATGTTAAATAACGCTGCTTTTGAATTAAATTTTTGGAAAAAGAGAGCTTTATCGAATAAACAGCACTCACATAATTAGCAGAAATTACTTCTCTTTTCAGTCTTTTAATTTTTTCATTTTAAGACTGTCAGAGTACCTCTGGCACTAATCAGAACAACACAGTGTTAATAGCCCGGGCTAGGGAGGGGTAAAAACGTATCTTCAAAGCAAAAGTTGATGACAGACCCTCTTCTCTCTCCAATATGAGAACAAACCCAGTAGCTCACGCACTAAGGCTACTTAGGAACTTCTTTTGGGAATTGAAAGTAAAATTCAACAGCAGACTTTTAAAATCCCTAGATCCTTGTTTGTAGGGAGCAAAAAAAACCTTGTTCTTTCTACCTTGTTTTCTTTTTCCTTCACAGAAAAGGACACTATGGATGTGTGGTGCAACGGCCAAAAAATGGAAACAGCGGTATGTGATCCTTTCCAAAGGCTCTTCCCAGGCTATGGATATGTAACCAAAGCTTGGTAGAATAAGCCCCAGAGGGGCACATCTCCCTTTACCAAAGAGGCTGAGACAGCCAGGACACTCCTGGTCTGTTCCAAATGACCTTCATTTTATAATGGGCAGTATTTCAGTTCAGATGCCAAACATCTGCTTGTTTAAGGATAAATGATGGTTTTCTTTACCCTTTTTAGACAAACAAAAGAAATTTGAGTCAGTTGTGCAGGTTTTTAAGGGAGAAAGCTTTCTGGGGATTGGGAAGGATTTGAGTTTGATGCAGAGTGTAGAGCCACTGCATCCAAACCTGCTTGTAGTAATTGTCACGGAAAGTTGAACATATGCAGTCTGTAATGACACATGGTTTTTTCCATCTAGAGATGTTCCTAATACTTAGGGCTTAAGAGCCTCATTGGAACAAGTCAAATCTTTTATCTTGATCACATCTGCATGAATTTTTAGAGCAGGCTGACAGCTAGGTGGTGTAATCTGTTTGGTGTCTTTCTGCTTATGATGGCTCTCAATATGCACACCAGGTAGGTTTCCCCATCCTCGAAGGATGTGCTTTCTCACCAGGGGAGTGTTGAAGTTGTTACTGCTGCCACAAGGAAACCCCTGGATGAGTAAAAATTGTAAAATCAACAGTTCTGCTATACCTGAGAGTGGGATGAAAAGATTCACCAAATGTTTGCTTAGTATTCAGTGGAAGAAACCTCCTCTGTCAGTAAATCAGGACTTCTGCTCCTGATGGCTCAGCCTTTTCTATAATGCACTGAAAGCACTCAGAGGTGTCCTTGCAAGCTGTGAGTGCAGGTTTAGTGCCAAACTGCTTCCGTTAGAGCAGCACACGCATTGTTCTGCTGTCACAAACATCATGACAAAAACACAGCCATGCCTGGCAAAATCTATAACAGGAAATTACAGAACTGCAGCAGGAGATGTGTATCCAAGTTATACAACTGTTGTACTCAATTCAGGGATGTGCTGTGGAAGGCATCCTAAATACTTCACCTTTCACTGCTACTTGAGCAAAGGTTTGTGTGGCACCTACTGGTCGTGCAGCACAACTTTGCCTTTTCTGGTTTTGTTTACTGACGTGAATCAGTAATGCTCAGTCACAAACTCCAACTTTACCATTTCAGATTGTGTGCAATTTTCATCGTCATCTGATACCCACAAATCTTTTACTGGGCACCGTGACAGAGCCCTGCCTGAGATTCAGCAGCATTGTTCAGCTTTCAGGCAGTATTTGTCACAGGTACCTAAAGCTGCTGTAACTGTGGGAACTGCAAGTGATCTTGAAATTTATGCACTCCAGCTTTTAATTTATTAAAATATCACATGTGTGTTTTTATTCTTGTCTCCTTTCTCCCAGGGTGAATTTGTGGAGGATGGGACTGAAACTCACTTCACTGTTGCTGATCACAGCTGTTGCATTAAGGCTGTCAGTAGTGGGAAACGAAAGGAAGGAATTATTCATACCCTTATTGTGGACAACAGCGAAATCCCAGAGGCTGTGGAATAGCCTCTGGCTAACTGATTATGGTAGAACTAAGATCAGGAATTTTCAATTACTGTGGTAATTATTTTAATACGTACTACTTGGTACATCTAGTTTGTGCTGGGTTGATTTTCTAGTTTCTGTACACAAAATTATTGTTTTTGAGGACTAAATGAAAATAATTATGTACAACCTCTTATATTACCAGTTTTTTTAAAAAGCTATATGTATATATATACATATATAAAATATATAGCATATCACTACATGTGGAGAACACTGGTGAAATAGAAATTATGCATCAGGAATAAAGCGTGCTATAATAAAATGAAAGATAAATATTCAGTAACACTGAATCCTTAACTGCAGGTGTATGTGGAGGGAAGAGAAAGCCTGTATTGGGCAGGAGTAAGATGTTAAAAGCTTTCTCTACGTCTATTTCCTCTATTAAGCTGACTACAAACCTTTCCACATGCAGTTAAGGGGAGTGACATAGTTAATAAAAAGGCTAATAATGAAATACATAGTTACCAATACTTGTGTTACAGTATTAAATGAATACTGAGTTTTGAAAGCAGTTCTCTATTCCCACTAGGAGCAAGATGTTACATTGTGCCAAAAATAACATTCCTTTGGGTGTTCTGAAAACTGATGCTGTAGCTCAAAAACTCTTTACTGAGTTTTTTCAAAAAAGAAAATAGAAGAAAAAATTCCTGCCATGAAACCCCTTTAAAAATGATATCTCTTGAAACATGCTGACATAAGAACTTACCTTTGTTCAGTGCTAATAAATCTTAAATTTACAACTATGTGTTTTCATGGCAGTAATGTGTGAATCAAGAAATATGAGGAAAAGGGGGACAGAAAGGGAAAATAATTGGTTACTTTAATGGTATAGTTAAAATAAGAATAGACTAATTCTGTTTTCAGAATTGCAGCATAACTTCTAAGAGCAACTTTTGAATTTCTTGAGAACAAAACTCTTGTGTTAGAGACTCACACTACATAACTATCCTTTGCAACTGCAAGCATAGCTAATCTTAAAAATATTTTTTAAAAACCCAAAATATGAATATATTTATCTAAAAGTTTCTTTTGTAATGGTTAAAAAAAATTCCACTTGTAACCTCAAAATTCAGAATTAAACTTTTATAACAAATTTCTTTTGGACTTGTGAGTGGTTCCTAGCACTACAACTGCTAGCTCAGGAGTTGCAGGTGCAGTAATCCTGGGAATCCATTAACAAATTATTTCAAAAAGTTCTATTAAATGCTAATTTCATCTGTGTTTGAGAGATCAGATTGCTCCCCATCAGCAGGCTTTACTAGAGGAAGTTTTCATGTACCCAAGTGCTGGACTGAATTGCCTTTTACACTGGAATTACTGTAACAGCTCTTGGGCTTTTCTGTGTACTTGCTTCAGGTCACTGCAGAAGCAATGTAGGTATTCCTGGCTACAAGACTGACAATGTAATCTTTAAAAGATGTTGCTAAAGGTAGATTAATTGAAAAATAATTCAAGCTGTAGCTTGAACCAGTTCTCTACTATTTTGTAGCCTTTCAAAGAGATTGAATGTTGCTGAGAAATCTGAAGCCCACATACAGTACAAATCACATTCTTAAGACCAGAAAAATACAAGTTAACAGATAGTGACATTCATACTTTTTATTTTGAATATGTGTGTCTACAATGCTTGAAGTAACTAATAAAAACTGTACAGCAACCACTGTAAGAAATAATGAAGTATTGCCTCATGTTTGTCATAACTCTATATAATAGCATGTCCCTAAGCAGAAAACAGCTCTCATCTGCTACATTCTCCTTTCTTAAGTCAAAAGAAAACTTATGAATCAAAAGGCACAAGCAAGATTTCTTGTGTTTCCTTGACATATGCAATAATGTAATTATTAAAATGAATTATAATAATAATAATAATTAATTATAAGAATTGTAATTATAAGAAAATGCAGTGGAAGAATGATAGCCTACACAAACATCAAGTGTATAGTCACAAGCTGAGATCACTTTAAGGAATAAAGTAAATGACCAGGTATGTTAAATGTTAATGTTAAATGTTATGTATTTTGGGATGCTTTCCCTTCTGCTTCCAATCACAGTTAATTTTGTCCTAATCTCCTTAAGGTATTAACTTACTCTTTTGTTCACGAATATTTCAGAATACTTTTCAGGAAGCACTCTGACTACAGCACACAACCAAGCAGAGCATTCTTTTAAATCTAAGCACTAGATTTTGTTCTAAGACACTCTTCACCATAGCTACAGTTCTGCTTTATTCCCACTGAGGATCCTGCTTGTTTCCCCAGGGAGCTATACGCATCTCAGTCACCGGGGAACAAGTCAGCAAATACCGTGGAAGGGCTGCAAAACCATTGAAAATGACAAAGATCTCCGGACTGTACAAACTATCTACTAAACTGTCATACAATGGAAGGACATTCCACTCCACTGCTGGTGGCATAATACAAGATGGCCGGCCTGTAGTGTATAAGCCAGTTACTACATCAGCCTCAAACACATACATTTTAGAATCCATTTCCCAAGTCGCTTTACCCTTGGTCAGGTACCTCAGGTTCCTTGTAAAGTAGATGCCTGCTCCATGTCTTTGTTCTGGAAAGAGAAAGAAATTTTCAGAAGACAAAGCATTTAGCAGTTGGTTCTTTCAGGGTGGTAGTTCTATGAGACTCCTTCTTGATTCAGGGTTACAAATGATGTAACTGCTCAATGTGTGCCATCCTTTTGGAAATTAATTGCATGGAGTGGCTCTGCTGCTTGCACTGACCTCCCACTGAAACCACCAGCAATGATAGCTGATGGCCATTCCAATTAACTGCTACTCCAGTGATAACTCTTCAGATTTATCTATTAATCCAGTGATTCAATCATCAAGATCTAAAGGATTTATATATAATAAATATATGACTCACACTTCAGTCATCATGTACAAGGGACTCTGATAAACAAGAAAACAGCCAGATCTTAATAATGCAAACTACAAAAAAAAGCTTTGAGATTTACATGAAAAATGTCACATGAAGTGCTGTTCCAGTATCAAATGGAAAAGTGAAAAAGAAATCAGACCATCACCTTATTGCTTTTAAAGTGTGGAAGTGTGCCATGTACATTGCATAGACAAAGAAAGGTAAATCTCCACTTTTTGAAGAGTTTATTGCTTGAAATCCCATTCTGCAATTGACATGCAAAATATCACACGCTTTACCTACTGCAGGATGAAGCACTAAATGCTTATTCTTTCCCTTTCTGAAAGCATTTGTCTACTATGCTGCCTACTGCAATATTTCATGGATCCACAACTTTCCTCCAAGTGTACTTTACTCCGAATGACAGCCCAAGCAATGAGATTATCTGCTGTCTCTGACCACACCTGATCTGAGCAGGGGCCTGGGCTGGATGACCCTCAGAGCCCCTTCCGGCCCCAGTGTTCTGTGATGCCCTTGAACATGCTTTAGAGCACCAAGCTGCTGAATGCATGTTTGCAGCAGCTATATAAGGACACTAACTTTCTTTACAGTGATGGAACAAAATAAAATTTGGACACAGAATTACGTGTATAGTAATAATTCTGTCCAGTGTT
Organism: Nicator chloris; assembly: GCA_013400495.1. Classification (NCBI taxonomy): domain Eukaryota; kingdom Metazoa; phylum Chordata; class Aves; order Passeriformes; family Pycnonotidae; genus Nicator; species Nicator chloris. Next base: position 500,005 of record WAAE01024158.1, read on the forward strand.
TGGACTAGGCTTGAGTGCAGGCTTATCTTCCTAGAGCCTTGCTGGCTCTAAAGTATCAGGAAGGGAAACCTTACTGTATATAATAAAGTAAGCTCATACAAATCTACATACAAGTAAGAAACTTCTTGTTTAGGAATGCCATTTTTTCCACTTTTAACCTGAGTTTAGTAGTCAGTCACTGTTCATTTTGATTAAAGATGCTGAAGGAAGTTATTACCTTTTGGTGGAGAATACATCCTGTGAAATCCAGTTTGGCAAACTGAGCAACAGAACTCGGCCGGAACATCCTGGTACAACCTGTGAGTTATTTTGGAGCTACCATCTACGTTTTTTCTCATTTTTTGGAATGCAACAGATAGAAGTGGATTATGTATCTTTTCAATCTGTAAGTAAGAGCATAGCATAAGCAGATGGAGATCAATTATGAAATGCATAAGTGCTTTTATTCAGGCTATGTTCATCAATGCAAGAACCTTTGCTTTAGCCTATATGCACTGACCACATAGCGGACAAAGTATCTGAAGTGTGCAACTGATCCAAAGAAAAGAACATACCACTGTCCCATGCCTCCCATAGAAATCACTGGGAATATTTCCTGGTGTACTGACTTCCAGTACTTGAGTTGTGCTGAACAGATTGAGTCCACCCCTGTTCAGTAAAGCAGCAATACCCAAGTATGATTCCAGCTTTAACACATAATCAGATCAGAACTCTGGTGAATTCAGGCAGTAATTTTTGGTGTCAAGCTCACAAAAAGCAAAAAGACACTGAATTAGTGTCCTGGAATATTGTACTTAATTTACCCTACCAATCTCTTATTTCTCTAGAGTCTTATAAAGGGACATTTGAAGCATGAAGTATGAGGGAGAACATACAGTACAATTAAAAAGACTTCTCAGAATTTAATTACTTTTTGAGTGATTATTTGTGTTATGTGTAAAATACTTTTTATTAGGATTAAAGACTGGATCTGTTTAAGGATGAGGTTGATATGATCTTAATTTTTAAAAGCAATGCATTGAATTTTTTAAGCTTACGTTAAATATGTTAGTTCAAATATGTGAGCTGAAATTAAGTTTTTCCATAAATATCCTCTTTACCCTGAGAACACGAAGTCCAGCTTTTTTAAACTCTTCCTGTCTCTCTTTAAACTCCTGGAGGTGACATTCTACTGGTGAAATCTGGATGTAGTCACTGGCACTTGTCTTGTGAAAGCCTCCTTCTGAAAGCTGTCCTGCTTCTGGTTGGCCTAGATATGAATAAGGGAGTAAAATTTTCATATATACTCATGTCTGAAGCAAAGGCAAGGGAGGCAGATCTACTACTTTAATTGGTGGTTTAGTTAAGAACAAAGAATGTTAAGTATTCTCTGAAGTAATGTCACAGGCTAATATTGAGAGGGACTAGTGTAGATATATATATATATATATTAAAATGTATGTAAGTGTATTCTATTTTTCTGCATTTATTATAAAGAAACCAGGGAGAGAAGAAACCAAAGAAAAGCAATTTATGTTCTCCATTACACCTCTCCACAGCTGAACTTTCATATAAAGGTATCTGTATTGAATGACTACCCAAATATGAATTAAAATTGATCACTCAGTAGCTTTCTGTAATGCCACTAGTTGTATCAATTGTCCATGACAGCCAAGGACTCTGCAGAACAAGTGCACTGCTGAGCCCTACAACACTGGTCCAGCTGTAGCCAGCAAGAGCTCAGCAAAGGTGTGTGTTAATTAAGTGCAAATTTTGTAAATCTCCAGTGGCCAGGCTTTAAAGTGAAAGCATCCTGGAGGGAGCTCCACTACAGCTGGATATACATCATGGCCAGCCCCTGTATAAACTGTGACCTACTGGGAATACTGCCAAGTGAGTGACCACAGCTAACAAATGGTCTTCCAGGGGCTCACTGATAAAAGTACAGGGATATCAGTAATTAAAGCAATACTCAGTATGTGTGTGTGAATTGAATGTATGTCTGTCCACTCAGCAATACAGAGATATATGTTGCTTCATACTTGACCTTGTTTAGGCACTTATTTACTTAATTAGTGTTTAGGCACTATTTACTTTACATACACATTATGTTGAGCAGTTTCTCTTGTTCAGCTATAGTCTTCTCTTGCACACGAAGGAGTAATTCTTCAGCTGCAAGCACTGCATCAATCAAAACATCAGGAGGGCCCTGAAACTCCAGTCTCGCTTTTCCATCTCTCACTTCTTCTGAGACACGTACACTAGAAGGCTGCTCTCGAGAGAGTTCTGCAAACTCCTCTTTACCAAGGCAAAAAATGTAGTTGTTTTCAATAACAGCATGGCGACCTTCCTGAATTTGCATTACATTTTGGAGCCATGATTCTGCTGCTCCCAGTGCTGTGGGAGTGCTCCCTCTAAGTTCAATCATGGGTTCACTGCTTGCAGTCTCTTTTGCAGTCTGACTGGCTGACTCTGTACCTGGAAGATTTTTTTTTTTTAATACAAGTGCATTGGAAGAGTGAGGAGCTTTCAAGGGCTGACACAAATTCCTACTTGTAATCCCAGCTGTACAATGCAAGAAACACACTACCCTTCTGGTATGCTCAAAAAAGAGATTAGCTACAAGGAGGTAAGGTTTCCAGGATACACACACAAATATGGAGAATTTATCTGCCTTTCACTAAATGACTTCCAACAAGTTAGTCAATGACAATGGGTTTTAAGTCTTAAAAGGGACTGCGCAGTTCCACTCCTATAAATTTAAAAATACAAAGTGCTCATGGGTTTTTGCTTCCTCCTCTTCCTGAGACACATATGTAAATACTAAGTTGTCTATTTTAAAGGAATGTGATTACAGATTCTCAAATTGGGAGTACTCATTTACTGAAAATGCCCCTTCTGTTCATTACTTACTCAAAGGATCACTTCTGTTTTCCAGTTTGTATTTTGCTGAATAAAATTTTCTCAGGACAACCTTGAAAAATAAAAGTTTAGGAGCAGTTTGCAAACTCTTATCAAATATGCAATTAATCTCTTCACAACTCTGTTAGACAAGCAGTTTACACCCCCTCCCCCATTTCTGAAATTGTTAACACTGGCATTTGTCAGCTTTTCCCAAAATGTTATTCCTGACAATGTCAAACGCATTCCTGTTCTTCTGCATCTCCTAAGGTAACACCTTACACACTGAATGGCACCTTTACTAATTCCTTGTGGTTGTGGCATCTCATGCAACCACATAAGACAGAGGTGTTCATTACTTGCAGTTTAATGCTGATGCATCCTTACTCAGTTTTAAAATCCAGACTATTCTCCAGCCTGTCTACTTGAAATCCTTCTACTGTGTTGGCTCATATAATCTGTTGGTAGTGTTTTGCCTTAGGAGCTCCATACAAAAAATCAAAATTGACTGAAAATATTTACTGAGGAGGAATGTTTGTTTCTTAATGAGTTAATAGTAGAAGCTTTCTTATACATTCACTGACAGACATGAGAATTTTAAAGTTCTCTCCCCTTTTTATCAGACTACAGGGTGAAGACTTCCAGTTTAGTGAAGAGAAAATAAGTATTTGCAAAGATTGAGTATCTGTTAATGAGAGTAAGTTTCATAAAGGGACCTGCTGCTCACAATTGTTGATAGTACAGAACAGACTATCTTAATTTTTAGTCTTCTATGGAAATATTTTGACAGTTTTGTGTTTCCCTTATTGGTAGTTAACAACAAATTTGTTACCTTATAGGCATCAGGGTCATCTGGGCAAATGACAAACTGCACTTCCCTGTTTTTCGTAGGATGTGACCTGGCAAAATTTAAAACTGCTTCAATCATAGTCTCAGCCACTATGTCAACAGGCAGCTCTTGTGACCAATTTACTGGAAAAGAAACTGAGGGAGATGAGTGGTCCTGAAAGTGACCCAGGCATCTTTTCACCACATCCTTCAATTCCTGTAGGAAAAACAAAAGTTTTTAGTCCTCACATCACACAGCATGAAAATCCATTAAAATCCAAAGTAAGCAATCATCACCTCACACTGTAACACTGGATGACAGCATTGCAATACCACATGCAGTACATGTGTAGAGGGCAGCTCACGCCGTTTGGTTACTATGAGATTCTTAAAACGCGTTTGATGTCCAAAAGAACGCTGAAGATCCTTCTGAAAAGCTGGACCCCCTTTTTCCAGCAGGCGTCTTGAAAATTGAGAGGAAGGCTCACCCCTTGCATTCAGGGGGTTAACAATAGCTGTATTCTGCAAGGAAAGAGTGCAAATTTCATTTTACTTCCAACTGACTATTTGCAAGCTTTGCTATTATAGAGAGCATTCTTTTTAAGCACAATTCCTGTACAAAGGCCTGACTGCCACAGATCAGCTGCCTCAATTTTCCTACTGCTTACTACTACAGCACTGGAATACATCCAAGTATGCACCTTGCAGTGGCAGTTCAGAAACCAACAGCGTGCACAAAGCTGTTCCAGTCATCAAGAGTGTATTGAACAGAATTATTACTCTCACTATCTAAGTGACCCACGTGCCAGTTATCAGCAGGAGAGAACTATGGATATGGCTGTCATCCCAGCCTTAGGGTAGCAAGGACACATCACCAAGCGAGCAGTGTCAGTACGCGTTAAAGAACTGCAAGGCTATGATTGTTTCCAATATGCAGCGGAAAAAGCAGATTCCCATAGCAGGTGCCCTGTATTTCAAATATGGAAAACACAAAAAACACAAAACACAGAATGCTGATAACAGCAGTAATTGTTCTAACCTTAATTGTTGAATATTATCTAAAGACATAAGAACATGTTTTCCTCACAGTTTTGAGGGCATGTGCATCTTCTAGTGCTGTAGAATTGGTTAACGAAATTCCCTGCAAGGTTAACTTTGCGATCCTTTTTTCTTACACCAAAAAAAATAGCTTCTTTTTCAATTATGATACTTTTTAAAAATAAAAATTGATTTCTTTTTTAAGATATAATATTTGCTAAAAGTAAATGCCATTCCTTTGATGTACCTTGCAGTCTAAGAGCTCTGTTGAATTCCTGTGACTGAGGTCATATATTTTGTATCAGATTTTCTAGCTAAACAGTTAATCAATTTAAGTAATGCCCTATTTAAAGAAAAGTTGCACATCAGCTGTGTAAGTTATTTTCTGCTGTTTCAGTGTTTGCTGAACAATTCCAGTAGTGGAGTTATGAGAACATAAATAATAGGAAAAAACGCAAGGCAGAAAATAAGAGGATACTTCCATGGAGTGCATGATAAAATGTGAATTCCTACAAAATAAGAAGATAAACCTTAACATAGAGATGTATTAGTAAATCATTCAATCTTTAGCTGCTTCCTATTATAACAGCATGCATACAAAAATGAAATAAAAACATTTTAAAGTTCAATACCCATTTAGACAAAAAACAACTCTTTGCTACTATGATTTAATTAACATGTGAAAATTCTCATCAAACTGAGAAGAAAACCATTTAGTGGACTGATACAAAATGTGTTCTCAACCCTTGGGCTCCAAATCCTGCGAAGATCTGGAGGCAACCCCATGTTGCACAAATTACAGGACAGACTTACCTTCAGATTTTCAGGGTATTGTGTTATGATGCGCAAACGAATGCTTCCATATTTGAGGTGAGCTGAAAACTGGCTTGGTGAAGCTGACACAGTGTCTTCAAGTGAACTGGTATCACCCAGAAACTTTTCACAGGCCTTCTTTATTTCAGCAACTGTAGACTCATCAATGTTCACCAGACGGATTTCCCTGAGACAGCTTGGTGGACTTTCCTCAACAAATCGCTTTACAGCCATTACAATCACTTGAGAACACAAATCAACTGGGAAGGCATAGATACCTGAACTCACTGCTGGGATAGCCACGGACGTTAAAGCTTTTCTTGAAGCACTAACATAACGCAGAACATTCCGAATAGCTTCCTCAAGTAGGTAACAACATTTGTCCTTTTCATGAGGATTCCACCTTGGACCAACTGCATGAATAATTTCCTTACAAGGAAGCTTCCCTCCACCTGTCACTGCTATATTGCCAACTTTGACTTTTCCATGCTTTTGAATATAAAGATTGCTTTGCTCTTTTATTTCTGGCCCTCCAGTTTTTACAAGGGCAAGAGCAAGACCTCCTCCATGTTCAAGATTCTCATTGGCTGCATTCACCAGAGCATCGACCTTGTGTCTTGTGAGATCATCCTTATAAACACAAATGTCAATGCCTGACACCACTTTTTTCCTGTATACTTCAACAGTGCTCTTTGTTGCTTTTCTGAAGGCCAACGTACAAGCAAACTTTTTGGAAACAAGATTATTTAGACAGTTGTCTCTTCTCTTAAGAGCTTCATAGGCATCTTTACTGATGGGGATCATCAAATTGACCTCATCCATTACCATGCTTGACCCTAGGATACAGAATAGAAAGTGGAATAGAAGGTATTACTATCAGACCATTTAATTTTATCTAGAAGTGTGGTTTATAGCTCTCAATTTTATCCTACTGTCATTGCTAAACAATATTTTTTACACACTCTAATCTCTTCTCTCCCCTTTTCAGAGGTTTAGAAAACCCAAGAAGGTTCATTTATCTGTGCCACAGAGATCTTATACTGAGTTTGAATTCTGTGACTCTCATTTGATCTGCACTTAAAGCCCACAAGCAAGTTCTTTCTTTGTGTGGAACTTTGTATGCACTCAGAAAGGCTTTTTAAACCACTTTTTTTAAGGAACAGTTTTTACATTATTACTATGGCTATACAGCCCTCTCCTGGCAGATGTCAGCAGTACTATAATGCAGCAGTGATGTTAAGTAGTTTCAATCAATTTGTGTGAGTTTAATCAAACTTTCCTCCGGAGTATGCTACCTGCTCGTAAAAAGTCTGACGTTTTGCACTTATAAAATATACATGCCACACATCAAAACACTTCTGAGCTCTTGCTTTTGAAAGACAAATGCAAGCAAGCCCCTTTGAAGTAATTAAGAATAATGTTGATTCATAACCGATGAATCACTATTCACATTAATTATGAATTTCAGGGATTTTTTTTGGCTTTTGTTTTCCAGTTTGCTGGCACTAGCTGGCAGTTTTCAACTCACATACAAGCAGATGGCTAA
>WAAE01024159.1:0-16387 GCA_013400495.1 Nicator chloris
CTATATATAGTTAGTTCAGCTTCAGGGCTGAAGCTTCTGAATCTCTTGACATCTTTTAGATCAGCTGGTAAAGATAAGTCCGTGAGAAATGGACCCACTCGCAAACATTTTCTGCTTTAATTTGCTGAGCATTCACCTTCCACATAACATTTCCCATTCACATAAGTAAAATCAACACACCACATATGTAGAAATAAGTCAACTGGATAAAAATAAAAGAACGCACAGCTGTGTTATACGTCTTTCTTACTTGAACATCTCAGCAGAAATCAAATGTCTCTTACCATGTGTCTCATGGGGCTGGTGTGACAGAACCTTTTGACTGGACCTATAAATTGGCTATTGCTATCTGCAACACAAGGGAAGAAATGAGCTAGATAACTTTACAGGAGTAATGTTTCCTTGATAAAGCTGTTCGTATTCCAGAGTTTTTGGCAATGTGACATGACATAATTTTTTGTTCTTGTGTCTGAAGCCCACCATATAATATAAGCAATACAATACAGTTTGCACAGTCCATAACACATTACAGTAGCAAAACAAAGCAGTACCATCTGCTTAACCTAATGCAGGACCAGTAGTCCCAAGGATATCAGAAAGACCACTTGATATAGGTGAGCATAGCAAAAGCACAAGTCTTTTCCATAGAGGAGAGTTATAGTGGAAAAACCTCTGGTCAAGCTTCTGAGCTCCAATAAAATCTACTAGCAGTAGCAACAACCATGAGCAGTAATTTCCAGTTACTCTAAGGACTGCCCATCATGGACCAGTTAAACCAATTCAAGTCCTATTTTCAAGGCTAGTGGGATACAAGCAGCTTCAGCATGAAAAAATAAAAACCAAATGGTGAGGGAATGACCAGACCCTGCTCAGTGGTGCCCAGCAACAGGACAAGAGACAACAGGCAGGAACTGATGCACAGGAAGTTCTGCCTGAACACGAGGAAGAATTTCTTTCCTTAGCTGTGACAGAGCACCAGAACAGATCACCCACAGAGTGTGGAGTCTCCCTCACTGGAAATATTCTATAACCATCTGGACACAATCCTGTGCCATGTGTTGTGGGATGACCCTGCTTGAGCAGGGAGAGAGGACCACACAACCCACTGTGGTCCCTTCCAGCCTGACACATTCTCGGATTCCATGAAAATGCATAATTTTTCTCCAATAATTAGAGAAGGGCAGCTTGTCCAAGCTTTCAAAATACTGATAATGTCCTTAGTTAGAAATAGACCAGATGACATTTGATATTACTCCTAAGTTACCATGTCAAAAATATTAATTAGCACTTGATCTGTGAGGACCCTAAGTTATGATCTACTTGAAACATTGCTTTTGAGCATATCACCACCTTTTTTTATCAACTCTCTCTCACATGCCAAATATCTCCAGCCATCTCTCTTGAATCTTTAACTAGTAAACAATGCATATTATATCAAAGTATTCCACCAGTTCTAACAATAAGACTGGCCTCAGTGTCTAGTGTGTGCTTTTGTAAACAGCAATGCCTTAGAAAATGATACTTTTGAAAACTAAAAGTGAAATTGTTTATTTTCATAGTCTTCAGTAGTAATGGTGCAGTTCATATTGAGTGGCAGTCCACATCAAAATGCAATTAAAGAAGGAAAAAGGAAAAAAATATCAGAAGTAGAGCTGTGTCTGAAAACTTTCCAGTTTCAATAAATAATTGACAAAAACAGAACTGCTTGCCTTAAAGCAAATCGGTACTAAGACTCCAAGGTAAGATAAGCCTAACTCTCAACTTTCTTAAATAACCAGTAAAGGAAAAGATAAATTTACATACCTGACATTTACTCGCAGTTTCTTGTCCCATCAAACTGACCTTATTAACTTACTGAGGTGACAATTAAGACAGAAAGCACATTGATTAATGAAAATATTTGGTTCCCTTTCAATAAAAGATCAGTTGATAAGGAAGCTGCATTGAGAGAATTGTGCAGCACAGGAGGACTGTGAGACTGGAATCTGTCTGGTTGTCTGATCATCCTACTATTTCCCCCCAAGGAAAAGATAAATATGTACCATGATATTTTACCTGTTCTACAAAGGGTGGAAAGCTCCTTATAATAAAAGAGCATTATTTTCAGGAAAAAAAAATCAATTTAATTTAGGAACAGTCTAGTGTTTTTGAACATGACACCCAGTTTACCAGAGCAACTTTATACTCATTAGAGTACACATTTGTTAAATTGGTGCCTAAACTAATATTAAGAATGTATTTCAAGCAAATGTAGATCAAAATAGGGGCTGCCATTGCTTTTTTCTTCCTGTGTGTGTTTCAAACACAGTTTAATTTTTTAATTTAAAACTGCATATTATTATAATGTAAATATTCAAAGAATATTTTTGATCATAAATTCTTCAGGTTAACAGTGCTGATACTAACCTTCACTATAACAGGTTAGCTTGTCATCCAGGAGGAAGTGATATATATGCTTAATTTCAAGCATATGAATAGCAAATTTATAAGCTCCTAGGATACATTAAAGAAGCACCTGTATATGGTTTATTCAGTTAAAGGGAGCATTAAGAAATTTTAAGAAAAAATATACATCCTAGTTGGTGCAAAAATACACAGTGCATTTGTATGCACTGAAATGTACTTTTTATGATGTGTTCATGAGTTTGACTTGTTTTTTTTTAAATTAGAGACACGGTCCAATTTAATTTTCTGAGGTAACTCATTTCCCTTTCTGGCTCATCTTCATTCATCACAACTTGTATTTTCTCAGTAGAAATTCACAAGAAAATCCACATTATTTTATAATTTTAGCAGCTAAGAAAATAATTCTTTTTTTAAAACAGAATGTAGTATTTCTGTGGTTAATGCTTCAGCATTTTGCTTACAGCTGAACCTGTAATAATTTAATATGAGCCACAAAAGGAGGCATGGAACATTTAAGCTGAACTTTATTATGGTTAGTGGACCATGTTATTAAATACATATTATTAAAGAGACATATTTTCAAATTCCATTGACTTTTAGGTTGCAAGGAACACAATGAATATAGATTTAATGGCATACTTAGGGTTTCACCTAGACTAAAACTCATCACCTGGAGTAACTAAATACAAAGCTTTAGCAGAAATACCATATGCACAACTCAAAATAGTGAAAAAATAATGGCATAGTGGAACTTCTTTTTCTGAATAGGCAATACACAGTCCTCTGCCCACCCTTCACCAGCTGCAGAAAGACTTGCTTTGGACTACGCTCATATACCTGGTATGTTTCCTGCTCTGTTAGGATGTTGGCTGAGGACGGTGATTTGAGGTAGAGCACCTTCCCTTGCTTTTTGACGGCTGGATGCATGACTGCTTGGAAATCAATGTGAGTAATCTCATCTCTGAGAAGCTTGGGAGCTTCAACTGCTTTTATGTCAAATACCTTGTCTGAATTTTTAGCTTTCTCTGAAGAAAACTCAATTATTCTTTCTAGCATGGTAAAAGACAAAGAAGCTGGAGTTTGTCTTAACTTATACTGTATAAAGCTTATCACTTTATATGAAGCTTCTAAGGAACTTCATATAAAGGACAATTTGCATTATATGGCTCTGCACTTACATATTCTTTCTATGCATAAATTTTCTTCATCTTCTCCAAAATATGTGTGTAAAGCATTATCTAGGTGAATGTCTCTCCCGCAAATTCTTTGGTGACTAAAGAAAAAGTCAATACATACTCTGACCATCTGAGAAGAACATGAATTTATTCTCATATGAATGGGAATGAAAGGTTTGGACATCATAAATCTATATCTTTCTACTTTAACTTTGATATACAAATGGGCCAGAATCACACTGTGAATTTCACTGCAGTCTGACAACATCTTGTATTTCAGAGCCTTTTCTTTTAAAATTTATCACAACTGGTACTTAGTCTAGATTAGGTTTGCTGATAGATAAAGTTGTCTTACAAAATTAGTCAGCCAAATGAAATGTTAACCATTCCTTATTATTTCTATGGAAGTCCTCCATGTGGATCTTCAGGATGCAATTAATTCAGAAATAACCTATTTATTTATTTAAATATTACACTTTGCACATTATACTTATGAAGTAAACAAAGATCAGTTCAGGAAATCACATGAACTGGCATGTGAAATTATTTCTAGAAATAAATGCATAAATACAATCTCAATAATTTTACTGGGGTTATAGAAAGAGTTACTATCAGCCAGAGTTGCTATAACTAAAAGAAGTTTCTCTGTTGATTCAAAGTCATAGATTTCCATTTTTAAACACCACATTTTTGCATTATTAAAAACATTTTTTAGTCTCCATCAGCTTTATTTTCTTTTTTTTAATATAGCACAGGAAAAATGCTTTAAGAATCTGATTGCTACTTTTTCAATATTTGCCCGAAATAGAAAATAGAGCAAGAATAGATGATGAGAATATCCAGTTTGCATTTTCCAGGCTGTAGAACCCAAATACAAAAAAAAAAATTATGATATTAAATGCACTCTGCAATGTCTTCTTGTTATGACCATGATAAAAGTCTAATGTTTAAGGAGATATATCTTTATGGTCTAATCTTACAAATCCTGGTTAGATAACTACCTCACATTGAAATCTGAAGGTCTAAAGCCTCATGATCTTCAAGTCTTTTAACAAAGTATGGAATTCCAATATCGTAAGATATCAATCCTGATTTTTACTTATCCATTACATCAGATTATATCTGGGCTGCTTTGACTATGACTTAAAAGGAAAATATTTAAATGGTCATTAAAAAACCAGCCAAACCCTGACAGGGGGAGAGCAATAATATAGGAGATTCTGGAACTGCACAAAACATGATATACAGCTTATCAAAGCACTTGCTATTCCAATGTATTCTGTGGTAAACATCAGTTTTTCCTGGAGCTCTGAATGTCTGTTTCACTTGTTTCCACAATGCAGAGAAATGTAAACCATATAGGTGAAACTTTCACACCACTGTAGCTTTGGGGAAAAGTGATATTGACTTCAGAGAGTCCAAGACTAAAACTGAAGGACAGGACAGAGTATATCTATTAGATGGAGGCTAAAGGATCATATGCTGTGTCATTATGAAACCATTCACCCTTGTATCTTTTATATATTCTTCTAAATAGAGCACTTTCGAAATCTGAATTTATAATTTATTTCTTGTCTTTTCTCAGTTTCAGCACAATGAGAAATGGCTGATGTTCTCCTATTAAGCACATGATTAACTTCTAAAAGGAGAGCTTCATAACAAACTAACCTTTTTGAGTTGAAGGGCACCGTAATTGAAAAACATCTAATAGTGTCTCTTTCCTTGAAGAAAGCAAACAAAAATTCAGCAACAGAGGAATGAATTTTGGAATGACCGTGAGCTATTAAATGAGCACAGGCAACTGTTTCCATAAGTAAGCTATTTGTAATAGGCTTCAAATTAGCAGGAGGAAGGTAAAAGCTTTGAGTACTTTTGAAATCTCACAAGTGCGAAAGACTTCACACATTGTAGCTGAAATAAAGAAAGAAGATTATTAAGTGTCCTTTACCTAAATGAGTTACCAGATGCACTGACTCTCAAATGTAAAAAATAATAATTAAAAAAAAAAAGGTAAGAAAATTACTCTGGAAAAATTAGCTATTCTTGATGCAAAATGGGTCACAATTCTTTGTGTTAGCCTACCAAGTTACAAGTGAGTAATTCTTCAAAGACTTTGTATTAAGAGCTCTAGCAAGGAGTCATAGACCCAATCATGGAACTTCAGCTTCTCCAGTACAAGTTTTTTTTTTTTTATCCCTGGGAGATATCAGATACATGATCCAGCCAAGCAACAGAACTTCGTAGCTACTGTGGTCAAGGAAAGCCTTCAGGAGTATAAACGACTGATTTCTCTTTTACATGATCTTTCATTGTTTTTAATGTTCAAAGATCATAGACTTAAAATCATAGTCATGGAATGGCTTGGGTTGGAAGGAACCTTAAAGATCACCTCATTCCACCCATCTCATTGCCATGGGCAGGGACACATTCCACTAAACCAGGTGGCTCAAAGCCCCAACAACCCTGCTTTGGACACGTCCAGGGATGGGGCAGCCACAGCTTCTCTGGGAAAACTCTTTCACTGCAAAGTAAAAAAATTTTCCTAAACTCAAATCTAATAATTTCAATTGTGTAAGGAAAAGCCTAGATAAAAAATAATTACCAAAGTTAAGAAGCAGACAGATACTTTTAATCACTTCAGAATAAGATTTAAGATCTTTTCTAACCTAGATTATTTGTCTAGCCAGCTCAAGACATTTAGTCAGAAAGATGTGGTTTGAATATGTGAGTGTACATTTTGTCAAAGTAGTTTTGCCCTTAGTATCACTTTGTTTTGTTCAGAATAATAGCAGTATTCAATGAATCCTTTACTGGGATGATTATATTACTGGTCATCACATTATTGACTTGTTCACAGTAATCGAACTATTTGTATTAGAACTTGCCTACTGTGCATTTAGGTGGATAATCCTGAAAGAGGCATAAATCATTTTCTATCCAGAATGAGAATGTTCATTCATTGGGTCATCACAAAACTACTGGATTTACATTTACTCTTTAACGAAATCAAAGTCCAGCCTTAGGTGTTGACAAACAATTTAAAACATTCTGTATGTGAGTTGTCATTCTCTAAATATGTGCTTTTTGTGTGTTTATTGAAGTCAAATACCTCTGTATGCTTTAACACATTCATGAGAAAAAAAAATCACTTTCCAGTAGGTCTGTACATTCCATTAAGAACATAAAATATACACTACGATTTAAATACAAACAGGAAAAATGCAGAAATTTTTTTCCCACGAGCAAACCAGGGCACTTAGAGCACAGAAATTAATCAAAATCACCTTTATAACTTCACATTTCCAGTTGTACAAACACTAAAAATTCAACTTCTGATTACCAGAGATAAATCTTTGCATGCTTCAATGGCTGAGACCCAGCGAAAGACTACTTGGTTAGGAAAGTGAGGAGATAGGTGGTATGAGAGAAGGTGAGAACATAAGAGCGCTGAGGTATCAGTTTCCTCCAGATAGTAATTTCAGAGTGGAGAAACATAGTTAGAAGGGAAAACAAGAACAAGCCTGTTGACATCTTTTTTGCTGATTAGAACATTTGACCAGAGTCATAGAACAGATTTTTAAAAAATTATATTGACCATACAGTGAAAATTTTGAAGACTTCAATCTCAAGTTTGTGAGCTAGTTAATTACTTAATCCACCTTGGGTTGGGATCAGAGTGAGGGCAGCAAAAACATTAACATTTTCCTCTCTCCCAACTGACTGAGGAGAAAAAAATCTAAGAATAAAATACATAGCAACTGCTTTGGCTTTGTCATTACTTTTATTGGCTTTAAAATAAAGAAGAAAATATGACTCACTGAAAGTGAGTGTTTTTTGCTGTTTAACCCATATCTTATTTCTCACAAATTTACTTCAGTATTTCTTTATGGAAAGAAATTTTAGCATTCCAGGTCAAAATGGATCTTCTATGCCCATCAAGATTTTGACTGATGCTTGTATAACTTTATGAAAGTTTTAGAAAGAATCAACATTTTACTTGTTCTTTTCCAACTGGAAATAAGATCAGGCAAACTTGAGCAATTATATAAAATAAAGTTAGCCAAGTTTTGACTTACAATTTTTTTAAGAAAGAGGTTTCTTAGTCTCTTCCTTTCATGGATCAGTGGTAGCAATTGGATAATAAAAATGGCTGTTCTAGAACATCTTGTCACTTAACCTGACCATTACTTCTTGAAATACCACCTATTCCAGGTGTGCCATTTTTAAACAAGCATATCTTATCTTACTCTGCAAGTATCTCCCTTATTTCAATCCATTATGAATAAAAATGGTACTTGACCTTTAACTATCAGAAATCATACACTTCATTCTCTCACTTCAACATATATTGCTTTTCCTTCATATATGCCATTACGAATCTCAGTTTTTACATGCTCCATTTCAGGTTTTTACACATACAAAATATGTATACATAAATCTGCCATGCTAAAACTGTAAGAACACTTGTAAGGCATATAGCTAATGAACAACTCTTGACACCTTCATAAACATGGAGTTCCGAGAAATTTGCAAAAGAGGAATGAGGAAAAATATTAGAGACCAAAAATAAAAAATTTCACTTATTTAAAATAGTAATTTCGATTCATAGATTAGTATGAAATATGTAAGTTTAGTAACATTCTTCAGTGGGGCAAAATATCAAAATTGAGCTGCTTGTTCATTTTTGTCACATTACTACAGACTATGATAATGACCTCATAAAGTTCTGAATAATTTGTGGTACTACCCTTCTAAGTACCTCCAAAGAGAGAAAAAGAATCTTCATTGGATGACCTTTCATGCACAAAGCATTTTTCCACATACATAAGAAAAGCTTTATATTTATAATGGCACCATTAAACATCGTTTTAGTGATATATAGAACTTTCAGTTAGACCAGGGTGAAGCCATCATATCTGAAAAGGATAAATTTTAATGCTCATTTTCTGTTTCTTTTTGAGTTCTGAAAACTTAACATGTCAAGTGAAATAAGCCAAGACATGAGCACTGAGAATTCCAAAGTCTGAAATTTCCCCTGTTCTTGAACATGATTGAATTTGCCATTATTTTTTATATAAGATGTTATAGATAAGTAATTGGCTCTCACAGTTAGGGGATGAATATTGTGTGTATGTTAAGGGAAGATTTATTGATGTATAGATACATTATTGGGGTTTGTTGTTTAGATGTCCTCTGTTCTCCCCACAGTCCCCTTTCCCCCCCTCTGTATTGTTGCCACCGGACAGCCTGGGTTGTCCAAGACATGTGGAGGGAAGGTGCGTACACGAGCCCCTTGATGGGGCTGTTGGGAATGGGTAAACCTTGTGGCTAGGGGGCACGGCATGACAACACCTGACCTCCAAGAAAGTGATCTCCATCAATGCACGGCAAAGAAGAGTTGTTGACAGACTTTGGGAGGGGCCAGGGCTGGCTGATGCAACACCAGGGGCATAAACGGAGGAGCAGCCATTTTGTAGACGAGCACATGACGGCTGGTCATGCACTCCGAGTGGCACCGTCCTTTTTCCTTATTCACTCCTTTGTTGTATTCCTTTAGGTTTAATAAACCTTTGAAATTTTAAGAGTGAGAGGCTGTTTCTCACAATTGGAAAAATATACTGCTTTTTAACTCAGGCAAAAAACTTAAAAACTCTGACTTTTTTAAATGTCCGCTTTTGCCTGATAGTAATATCTTTCTTCTTTTACTTGCACTGGTTTTTGAATGTGGCATTTTAGTGTCCTGATTTCGGTGCAGTTATGAGAAACAGAAGAGATTTTATTTCTTCCAGCCTGTAAAAGGAGAAAAGCTTTCCTACTGTGTTCATGTTTCAGTTGCAAACTCAAATTAATTACCTTAGAGATATGATAGATATGATATGTCTAAGCATGTGAGAAATAGTGTTATACCAAAAGACGTTCCCTTGAGCTGAATTTAGCTTTTGTTATTTTATAAGCATATTAGACAGATTCTTTTTTTTAGTCAAAACAAAAACCATTATTATAAAACTGGCTCCCTAAATCCTTTCAGAACTGCTGCTAATTTCCTGCTATTTAATTTCCTACTGACAATTGTGATCATATTTTGAGGTAGCAGTGTGAGATTTTATCCTTTGCTTCTGGACCAAGGATCATGATTAAATTTAAGTAGGTATTTCTTAGGATATGTGCCCCTATCCCAGCATTAAACCACTGTAGGAACGATTTAGATCATTCTCAAAAGTGAATCAAGTCCCTTCCCCATTATTTTCTTTTAATCTCAGATGTTTTAGAAGCATGATTAAAGCTTTTCAATTATATCAGAGTCCTTTTATGTTCTTGTATCTTCTCTTCAGCCCAGATACTTACCAGCACCTTACAGCCCAGTCCAAGAAATGTTTTAGACATTTATTTGCACAAACAGTAATGTGAAAAATAAGAAAACATCTCATAAATGTCTCTGCATTTACAAGATGAAGTTTTCTTTTACCCAATATTTATCAGAAACACCTGAAGGGGAGAATATACCACCATTTGATCCTTTGTGTCAAAAATATTGTTGTTCTCTAGATCATTTGTTTATGATCTGCCCAGCCTGGAGAAAAGGAGGCCTGACTTATCACTTACAGCCCCTCAAAATAAATCTGGTGAATATGCATCCTTACAGTTGCTGCAGAGCTTGAGGAATATCTTGACCTGAGGAATTATTTAACAAGGGCAAAGCAATTCTAGAAAATAAATGTTTTTTCCTAAATTTTTCTTCCTTGTACTAACAGTAAAGGTTTACAACATATTTGCATGGATTTAGAGATCATTGATGGGTGCCATTGCATATACAAACTAGCAACTTTTGCTCTTTTACGTTAATAGAGTATTGAGACTAAAAAGTGTTCTCTTTTCTAAAGTGTGCAGTGGAATATATGTCTCACACATCATCATATCGGTACAATTCTATACAATTGAAAGCAAAACCCAAAAAATATTTTTCTAGGTATCTTTCCCTTTATTCCATAGATAGGGGATTTATTCTGACCATGATGACAGGTGATTTATTATTTTGTTGCTGCAGAAAGAGAGCTGAAAAGGAGTTTTGAAATGGAAATTGTGACATTTACTGAGTGATAATCTCATACCTCCATTTACAGGACGCAGGTGGTAGCTGTTTACCATTGGAGACAGATGGAAGTCCTGCCATTGAGGGTGTTGGGTTGGGTTTTTTTTCTGCTAGATAAATTAGCTTAAATAATTCAAGCATTTTTCCCCTTGCCTGATTAGTGCTTTGTGCAAATTTAAGTATTTAAAGACTGGTTTACTATTGAGCAAAATGTTGCACAGCTCATGTTGTTTTTCCTCTTTGAGCCTCCATGAATCACATTTAGCTTTTATAAAGAATGTAATAACTATTTAATATCCCCAAAGAATATGCTGCATGAAGGCAAGTAGCGCCATGAAAAATTCCACTCATGTTAATGTGGAAAAATTATTTTCTTCCAATTGAGCACATTTCCGTAGAACTCTACCACAAGTGCCACAGCCTGTGCACGGCAGCTGGGAGGATGGACCAGTGATACAACCACACACTCACTCTTTATTGTCTCAACTCCATGCTTAGCATTTCCATGGATGAAGAGTTTTAACCCCTCTGTTTACACAAACAATTTTCAAAGCACAAATCCAGTTTCTTCAAAGCTGCCACTCAGCTTCTAGCAGAATGACTTCATAAGACCACCTCTGCTGTCTCTAATGTTTATAAATATGTCTTACGCTAAAAAAAGTTTTGTAAATCAGGAAACTATTTGTTTGGGGTTTTTTGGTTGTTGTTTTTTGTTTTGGTTTTTTTTTTCTTGGTTACTTGTAGAATTCTTTTCCTTATGGAAGGATATGAATGGAAGAGGGACAGAATGAGAAAGTAGTAATCACCTTCTCATGGAGTTCTAGCCTGAAAAAGAAAAAATGAAAATAAAAAAGGAAAACAGCAGGAAAGGAAGGGAAAGGAAAGGAAAGGCACGGAAAGGAAAGGAAAGGAGAGGAAAGGAAAGGAAAGGAAAGAAAGGAAAGGAAAGGAAAGGAGAGGAAAGGAAAGGAAAGGAAAGAAAGGAAAGGAAAGGAAAGGAGAGGAAAGGAAAGGAAAGGAAAGAAAGGAAAGGAAAGGAAAGGGATAGGGAAAGGGAAAGGGAAAAATACAAAAGGAAAAGGAAAATAAGAAAAACTTTTGGTTTTAAACAGAGTTATTTTAGCTGATCCATAGTATTCAAAAGGGGCATGGACTACAAATTTCTTCATATATTAGTAGGCCAGATGTCAACAAAATACTAGAATAGTAGTATTTATTGTATTGAACTTGAAAACACAAAACTTATTGAAGTCTTATGTTGTTTTCCAGAAATACTATAATATTTTGAGGTATTTAATGGTAATTACAAATATAGTGAATATCAGTAGATTCTGTAAATGTCTTCAGGTAATTGACTGACATAAACATCACTCAATTCTTGTCAGGCATTCAGTGGACATTATTAATATGGGCAATCGCTTGACCATATTAATTGCCATAAGTATCTATCTTGTCAGCACAATGGTCATGAATTAAATCACTGCCAAAGAACATGTTGGTTAAATTCCATCAATAAGTCTATCCCATGGGGAACAGTTGTGGATCCCATTGAAGCCACTGCTAAAATTCCTCCTATTTTCCTCTTGAGAAATCCTATGGGAGCCAGATTTTATCCCATGATCTTAAAAAGATCAGGTTAAAAGCTCTACCAATTTTAATGAAGCTCTACTTTGTTTTTATGAAGTTTGTAAAAGCTACAAGCCACAGATTAATCTAACATAATAAATTTAATTGCTTTAAAATATGGAATAGCATCATTAAACATAAGAATAGGTACCTTAAACATCATAATTCAAATTTAAATCTTATTTTGCGAAGGTGTTTGACCTTTCAGTGGGTGCTGATACTTACTTCATTTAAACCATTTGAAAAATCTCAATCTGGAGAATTAAGCTAGGAGTATAATTCAAATACACAAACAGGTCCTTCACAGCCATCTATAGATTAGAATTCCCTTGACTTGTCAAGAAGAGGTTTAAATTGTTCGTAGAACTACCATTCCTGAAGGGCAAATAAAAAATAATTGTATGCACTTTCATCTAAAGAGATACAATAACTAAATGTTTATTAATCTCTCTCATTATGCTGGCACTGAAGACCTCTGCTACCTAAGCAGTCATCTCATCTTAAAAATTAACGCATCATCAATTAGGGCTTAATACCAAATTTCCCTAGGAACTAGGATTTGTCTGCAAAGTTGTCTAGATCTGATTGACTGTTTCACCTCTTCACATGAACTTGGTAAAACTTCTGGTCTGGATCATCGAAAATATTCAGCCTCCTTATGGAAATCTAACTAATTGATGCCGATATCATTTTCATTTTAACAGAGAAAATGCAGGTTTCAGCTCTCTTTTTCCTGCCCTTTTTTGTGTTTTTTTTCTCAAGCTTTATTTATTATTATTATTTTTCTCAAGCTTTATTTATTATTGGATTGGACAGGTTTTTATGGGTTGTCAAGGAGAAGGGTTTTGGTACATTTTTAAAGAAAGAATATACATTTCTTGCTTTACTGTGACAGATAAAAGATAGGGGGTATCTTCAAGATGCACTTTTTCAAGAAAGGTATTTATGCCTATAGAATAATTCTTCCTCCTTGGTACATTGTCTACAATAATTTTATAACAATCCTAGGCATCCCAGATCCTTCAAATACCCAAACTGGATTTATTTATTCCCTAAACTTGCAAAATCGAATTATTGCTAAGCACACTCTTAAAAAAAGAGTCTCCTTCTACTTTTCTTCACTTTAGTCTTTGGTTAGATGTAACATAATTTAAAATACTTCATTTTGGGTGCAAAGTGACAGAGAATATGAAGCTGAGGCATTTCTGAACAGATAGATTTATGGTGGCTTTGGGCCTATAGGAATGAATACTGAGATTAGATTAGATAAGAAAAGATAAAAAAAATTAATGCTTTTTAAAAATGCTAAAAAATTACATTCTGCTGGCATGGTTCTTCCATGGGTCTTTCAAGGGTCTGTTTTTACTAGTGCTATCTCTTAGAGAAAAACAGTGCTAACAAAAATATTTTACTTTTATGTCTGCCTGTGTGTGGTTTTGGCTGGATTTTTTGGTTTTTCCTATCACTCCCCTATTGGGAAAAAAATGGTATGCAGCCATTTGGGGAAGACCAATGCAATCCATATCTCTTACAAAGCACTTAGTGACTCCTTTATGTAATTTATGAGCACATTCCTCCGAGGGCATGGTCTCATCCATTATTTTGAATGAAAATGGGCTGAGCTGAGCAGGGTGTGTGTCTGGGACCCAGGCTCCCCAAGCATCCCTTCTGAGCCTCAGGGACATTGAGATTGTCTGTTTCTTAAAGGAACAGTGCAAGAGCAAAAAACATTCCCTGCTTTGGGGTAGCTGATGCGTTCTCTTCTGGCTGTGAAGCAGGTGTGTTAAGGATGTGGTTTTTGTATAATGGTTGGATGTAGGCTATAGCTGGCACCTCGTACCTGGATGTCTGTATAAGGTACCTGCTTCCTCATCTGCCTCCTCATCCTAATATTTCCTTTATAGTTTTCCTTGCTCTCACAGCACATATTACACTGGGGATTTTTTATACTGTTTTCCTTGAGGCAATATATTCTCCTCCCTAATCATCACAGAATCGTAGAATGCTTTGTGTTGGAAAGACCTTTAAAAATCATCCAGTTCCATCCGCTGCCACAGGCAGAGACACCTTCCACTAGATCAGGTTGCTCCAAGCCCTATCCAACCTGACCTTGGATACTTCCAGGGATGGGACAGTCACTCTTTCTCTGGGCCAGGGCCTCACCACCTTCCCAGGAAAAAGTTTCTTCCTAATATCTAATCTAACCCTGCTCTCTTTCAGTTTGAAGCCATTTCCCTTTGTACTGTCACTCCAGGCCCTTATAAATAGCCTCTCTCCATGTCAAGTCTCTATTCATGTCAGTTCTTTATAGCTAATTCTAATACTGACAAGTGGATCAAACCAGACATTCTTCCAGACAGTTTAAACTATAAAGAAGTCAAAATTGTGTTTCAAGGGGTATTTTTTTTTACTTGCTGCCCCATCTCTAACTCTCATCTGTGTTGTAACACTGACTCTGATAATGTAAGTTGATTTGGCCATAGTTTGATGACTAAGACTTTTGTGTGTGAATACAGCACGTTAGAAAGGAAAAGCAAGTATGCAAACTATTCATGTGAAATACAGGATGAAAATTAGATTAAAGGTTCTAGTGATTAGCAGTATAAGTGTAACAAAAAATTCCTTCCTAGTAAACTACAAGGTTGCAGGGAAAAACCTAGTATTAAAGAAGAAGATACAGTTATGAATAATTTTGTGATTCCTTGTCATAGCACAAGACTGGACTCACTGGTTGAAAACTCTAGTTTTACAGTCCCACCAGTAGTGGTTCTAGTAGAAGAAAGGACAACTAAATTTGTTGTTCTATATCTCCATGGATTTATTCTGCATTCAAATCTTTGACAATTCTTCATTTTCAGAAATGCTCTCAGTCACATATGTGGGTGTTGTGGAAAAACTCTCAGTATATTCCTGATGCTATGCATTTTATAACACAGGAAAGCAGGAAAGGCCACTGCACAGGGTGTATTTTCAAATATACAAGGGAAAGGCCGTCATCTAATAATTTCAGCATTTTACGATACCATGTTTTCTTTCTAACATTTTTAAAGGAACATACACAACCTGCATAAAATATTTTATATAAGGCTCAAAATGTGTTAGAAATTGCTTACTCTGCTAAAAAATACAATTTCAATTAGATCACAAAGGTGATCAAATGTAAGTCTGGAATCTACAAAAATGTTCTCTAAATCTTTTCAATATATATTACTGATAATATATATTATGGAATTATAGTATAACTGTATTATATTGTGTATTACCATAAAATACTATGATACATTTAAGGTCATTTCTTATGAAATACTATCTAGGGCAATATAGTAACAACAAAACACTCCTTTTAGTAACCATTGATGAGACATTGCCTTCTGGCATTTGTCAGTGCAGGCACAGATTTACAATCAACTCTGCACCTATACTCACCTCTCTTCCTTTCAAATTTGATCTATACTGGATATTGTAGAGTTAAGGTCTCAGAGTTTCACTGCTTGCCATTACAACCATCATTACTGTTCACTCTTGTTAACAGTACCAGATAAAAACAGGGGAAAAAAATCAAGAATGAAGATTAATCTGAGGACAGTAAGTAGATATCAGTTTGCAGAGATGTGCAGTTCATAGTCACCAAGATCCTTAGGAACTAATTTTTAAACAGGTAATTACTCAGCATGGTTAAAACTATTGACAAGATTAAATACATTACTAAACTGTGGATTTCAAATTTCTCATAATCAAATACTTAAGTTTTGTCTGTGGTTTGTTTTTTTTTTTTTGAAAACCAGAAAAATTATTTTACTCTTATAACTTGGTACTCCATATTTGTCACCATTCTAATAATGAAAGGAGTGACATTTTAATCTGCTTCAATATGAGATAAAATCTGTTACTACAAATCAAGATTTATGGGAACATAAGACAGAACAGTTAAGAAAATAGATAATAGAATATAAATGTAAGGAACTATGCATAAAACATCAGGAAAAGAGAATCTAATTCCTTTTTTTAAAACGGTGTTCTTTTGTATGCATGTTTTGGAAAAAGGGGTAGTTCATGTTCCTAGAATATCATCATATATTTTTATATCTCA
>WAAE01024161.1:0-84177 GCA_013400495.1 Nicator chloris
GTTTTGTTTTTTTTTTTTGCCTTCTAATGATATTTCCCATCACAACTGACTTATCTACCTTAGATCCTACTAGAAAAGATTATTATTAGGAGAGGCTAATTTTGTTCAAGTAAAGGGTAGCCCAAGAAAGAGCATTCTAAAACCAGCCCATCGTGGACTAAAAATTCTATCTAAACCACTGCTTCAAAGCTAATCAGATCTCACTCTTGGCATGTACCACGGAAAGTCTTCTGGATTTCCTGTGATCAGTCTTGTGTTCCAGACCCTTGCCAAGTCCCAGCTGATGACTCTGGGACTCTCCCATATGATTCTGACTCACTCACTCATTCACTAATCACAGTGCAGGAAAATCATGGTTCCCAAATACAAATGTTGGTGTCTTTCCTGACAGGTGCAACTCACCAAACTGTTTGAATAACTCTGTCTGAAACACTGATTTTATTGGTAGTTTAGAAATATTTTTGTCTAACTAAACAAAAGTTACAGGTATTTGAGTGAAAAGATAATAAATAAAATCACATTTTTCCCACTTGAAGAAAAAATGCTCTATGCCTAACAAATGAAGGTTGAAAGGTTGAAGCCAAAATGTAGGTCAGACTTAAAAATGGCATGGAATTAATCATCACTGAGGCACAGAGAATAAGCTCAGATTACTTAGAGTATTTGAGAAGCTGGAAGCATTTGAGAATTGTCTCTGGGGCATATCCAAAAGAGAAATTTAGTAAGGTCTTTAAATGTGCTCCTGAGAATCAATGGGCCATAGGGAAATGCATCAGAAATGCCCATTGGTCTCAAGAAGAAATTTTCAAGAGCTAGCACACACAAAGACACAGTCACAGAGGGGAAGCTGATTTTAGAATGTGGGCGATTCCACAAGTCAGTTTTGGGTATTTGTCAGCAGTGAGATGGTTCTAGCTTTGCCATGAGAATTGGAATTTTTATGTGCACAGGGGAATGTTTTAATTTTTTTAATCTGCAAATTCAGAATCTGTATTGGAGTTTTCGCCTGATTAGTGTCATCAAACATCAGAGATGTTCATGTACTGGTGCTACACAGCTTGTTGCACTGCATGCCCCCTAGTTTCTAATTTTCAATATTTCTGTCTTTTGTTGCACATCTTTTGGCTCAGCTGCTTGTAAATTGCTGCAAGGTGCTCCCAGCCAGACATGAAGCTGTAGGGAAACATCTGGGGTGAGAGGAGAGTAGAACCACAGCTGTGATGTCTTGTTTATGGGCAATATCCCTATGCACACTAATGACTGCTAACCTACAGTTACACAAATAATACTTTTAAATAAAATACAATGTTTACCAATTACCACAGCGCAGCAATACAGCTTTTATCTTGATATTTTCCCTGTGGCCTCCTCCCAGGCTCAGGCAAGCAGACTCCATGCTTCAGCAGTGAAACCTTGGAGGGCAGAGGTATGTAGTCAGAATCACAAGGGGATTGTGATCTCACTTGCACCTCACTTTCATGCCACTTGTGTTGTCCTTGGAGGCTGCTGGGTTAACAGGAGCAGGTTGGGCAGCTTAGAGGGAGAACTTGGTATCTGAATGTTTTGAGGTGAGGAAAGTGCCTTTCTCTGGACCATGTTACTGGAAGTGGTTTCATAAACCAGTTTGACAAAAGAAACAACAATCCAAAAAATTCACACACTAGGTCAGTGGTCCAACTACTGCAAGATGAAGTGGAAATGATAGAAAAGCCTGCACCTGATGTTTACTGGATATACTGTCCAACTGGCATAAACTGAGGGTTAAAGGGAGACTGCTCTGGCAGCAGCTTCCCCTCCAACACTGGGGATGATGGAATGGAATTAATAACATTTTTAAAAGGAAATTATTTGAAGAGATAGGGCTTAACTTAGTAAGACCCTAATCTCAGTTTCAGCTGAAACTTGCTCAAAGAAAAGAGGATAGAAATGCCTCAGAAAGTATGTTAAATGCATTTTCTATCCTGATGGCACTACTTACAGGTCCAAAGTGACATAACCAAATGCTAAGTTAGTAAAATACCTTTCTCAGCTTCTCAGTGGGTGACTGTATATCTTGAGGTCAGTTTAAAAAAGGACAGTGTGGAGCCAGCTGACATCCTGCAACCATGCTAGATAACAGTTAACAGTCTCTTCTATTGTGGCTGTTTACCTGATTTAACCTTCCTCAAATGTTAAAAAAAAAGGAAAAAATAAAAGGAAAAAAAAGAAAAGGAAAACACCTCTTCAGGAAGGTGCTGCAAAGGTTTTATTTGTTTTGACAACCTGACACTACTGGGACTGTGAGGAGTAAAAATGTGGTAGAAAGTGTGGCCATCACTTGCTTTAAGCAGTGAGGGAGGAAAGCCCTGAAGCTGACAATATCAAACATTTAACAGAAAAATAATGAAGAATTAAATTTGATGGAACACAAGGTTCCAACCAGGAAAGAAGGTCAGCAGAAACACTCATAAAAATCAGTGTCTGGAGGTGATTGAGCATGTTCAGCAGGGGACAGTATTTTCCACTCTGTTGACACAATCAAGTTCTTTGTGCTGGTGTTGGTAGAAGAAGAAAGATTAGATCTTTCTCTCCTCTCAGTGTTCTGAAGTCACTCGTGGCAGAGCTGATTCTCCAGCAATTACAGCCATGACCAATATGACTTACAGGCAGCAAAGAACCACAAAGAGAGGCTGTACACACACTGCACACCTGGAGACTGCAGTGGGCTCTGCTCCGACTCACCCTCAGCATCTCAACATCACATGGGTACAGGCCACATCAGTCTGGGGAGACCAAGTAACATCACAGAGGGGCTACAACACCTCTCTTTCCTATGTGATGACCCTGAATGTGCCAGCTCAGGCGTTAAACCTGCTGGTTTTACGTGCCTAGAGGCAGAATATCACAAACCAGCTTCAGCCCTTCCTTCCTCCTGCGAGGGGGTGGTTGGGCTTGGAGCTTGAGGAGAAACTGAGACACAGCCAGACTGGGCCATATTGTGTGAAGCCAGAAGTGTTCTGGACAAGGCTTCACACAAAAGGCACGAGACCAATATAATTCACACTACAGTAGCTCTGGTGCCTATTAAAGAGGATTGTACTTGATATCACACACTTCTCCAGTTACTACACTGTATTGCTGGTTTCCACTCATTGCTTCTGAAGTGGGAGAAAATTTCTTAGAATACCAAATGTGTAATCAACAGTGCTGCATATGTAGATCTTGTCAGGATATAGTGATTTAAGTTATTTTGAATTAAAGAAACTATTTTGAGTCCCCTGTCTGTTGCACAGGCAGGCTGTGACTCTTCTCTTGCCAAGATGTTCTATTGTTGTTCTCAACCCGGGTCTGCTTTTTGAAAGGATTTTCTTCACCTTGAGCCTGAGCTATCCATGTAAAAATCATTTTGCTGCAATTACATGACTGCTACCAGAAATGCAGCAAACATCTGAGAGTTTCATGGCACAATACTGAGTCCCCAAGCACACACAGTTCTGGAGACAAGTCAAGCTAGGAATACAGACAAGCTTTCAAACAAGAGAGGAATCACAGGAAAAGAGAATAAAGAAGTTGCAGTGGCTTACAAAACAATTAGGAAGAAGACAGGAAAGTGAGAAAACAGATACTGTGTAGTCCACAACGTTTTGTATGGCTTTTGCTCATTCTTGGCTTTGTTACCTTGTATTAACCTCAACACCTTTTAAAGACTTTAAGTTAGAAGATGATGACAGAGTTTCTGTGGAGCAAGGCAGGCTGAAGGCAGTTACATACTGTAAAGCTGGGGCAATTTAATGACAAGTCTCCTAAGGACTAGGACTTTCTCAGTCCTGTAATAATCCTCAAACCAGTACATCTAGTGCATGTTTAATTCAAGTACATCTAGGCATGTTTAATTCAATCCTCATTTCACAATTTCATTTTCTTCTGTAGTCATATTAGCTAAAGTAATCTAGAGATGCAGGTTACCCAGAATACTGTTTCTGGTACAGAAATGCAGCATGTTCTTGATCTAAAAATTGTTTTCTGCCTTGAGAAGCACTTCCTCATCTCATACTGCACTTGTTCCTAAAGCTACAGGATGCACCTGAACAGAAAACTGTTGATTACATGAGTTGGTAGCACGATTCAGAGTACTGGTGGTGTCCCAAATTTCATTGAAGGACAATGGCCCAGGGATGTGTGGATCAGCCATGTGATGATCTAGTATGACTGCCATATCATTGTCTCACATCTTTGCCAACACTGGGGTCAGAAGGCTCTTCTCCAAGGAACTAGTTGATTTTTACTTCTCTTCGACTATATGTGGCACTCAGACAATGTGAGAACTCCACAGCCTGTGTGGACGAATGAAAGGATTGAATGAGCTTTTAGTGCAAAACAACTAAATTATTTCAAAAGGCTGGGTTCTCTGAAGGAAGTCAGTGAACTAAAAGTCCTTACCATCTCCTATTTGTTCTGCTCTTGGGGAAAGAGAACAAAGTATGATGGTACAATGTCTGTTACTAACCAATATGGAATGAACTTGAAATTAAACCTTTCCAAGCAAGAAGGAAATGATCATATATTGAAAACAAGGGAAGAAAGTTGCAAGTGATTTCAAATGTCTTTTACTGGAACTTTTTACAATCAATTTTTAAGCATTTTCTTACTGGAAAGAGAGGAGGCTATTCAATCAAACTGCAGGAAAGTATCCATGTGAAGTATTGAGGGTGTAATTGTTCAAGACCTGATTTTTTGGGGATTCAGAACTGCATTCAGTGATCAGAGTGCATCAATTTGGATATTTGAGGTAGTGAACTCCTGTGGGTTTTTTTAGATGATGATAATCCATGAACATAGCTTGACAGGGAAGCATTAGCTTTTTTCCTGCCCTTGTTATCCAGAAAACATAATCTGGGTACAGGCCTGATTACTGTACCCAGATTAATCCTTATCAGGATTTACTTATCCTGGTAATAGTTAGTAATGAACAGGTCTCAGTTTATTTCACCTCCACACTTTGAAAAACAGAACATGCATACCCAGACTACACAGAGGACAACACAGATCATGTAATCTGCTGTGTAATCTGGGTTTCCTCTCCAATATTTTCTAGATTTGGCACGTTAATTCTCTAGCTATCAACTTTAAATGAATTTAATTATTTTCCCACCTACAGAGGGCTGCCAGACGCACCAAGAGCAGAGTTTTAACAAGACCACTAATAGCTCATGACCAGCTGCAGGCAAACAATTTACCTGCCATCCTTTCCTGTCATAGACGTAATCTGCAGCTTTCCAGTCACTCTTACCTACTGGTTGACCAAAATCTTATTAATTCAAATTATAAGCCTTCAGAGACAAACCACACACCATAGCATCATTTCCAGTTTGATTTTCATATATATTCTTACCACAGTTTTGGTAAAATGTTACTCAGTTACTCTCATTGTTACTGAGAAAAACAAGACAAAACAACCCAAATTTGCCTGTGGGAAAGAAGTATAGAAATAACACTTGAACAGTAACACTCTCGAGTTTCTTCTTTGCTTCTGTTTTGCTTTAAAGCAGGCTTCTATCAGCTCCATACTTGTTTATTTCTTTAGATCTGGTCTTGTTTTGTCTATTTTCTTGACAAAGGGGAAAAGAAGAGAAAAGGTGGAAGTAACACTATTTCTGAAATGTCACTTTCCCTATTCTGAAGAAAGCGCATCTTTCAACTTTTACTTTTAGCAGAGAGATCAAGTGCGTGATTTAGCTCCATCACAGTTGTCTTTGGTTATGAAAAGCTAATTGTTTGATTTTGGTCTTTTTATTTTCCTTTTCAAACAGAGATTCAAAAACTGTGAAGGTAAGAATTTTATTTTTTTTTTTAATAAGAGAATTCCTCTTTTCTGCCCTCTGCCCTGTCTGAACTAATGTGCAGACAATAATCAAGTCTTGGTTTAAACAGTATCTGAAATAGATCATCATTTTATGAAGATTTGAATCAAATCTGCATCAAAACGAGGTTATGGTACTCCATGGAAAATTTTTATCTCAGGTGAATTATCACCTTCCCTTCTCCAAGTTAATTTATGGCCACACATGAAATGCTACAATGCATGCCAGTTTTTTGGTATGGATTTTAGAAACCAGAGTGAACTGTTTTATTTCTGATTGCCAGTATCCACAAGTGAGATCTGCTCTAGGACTCACAGTGCACAGAGCTGTATTTCTTCTGGGCATTTGTGACCTTGGGTGGTTGAAGGCACCTTTCAGCCTCATGTCTGGCTCTAATTAAAGGCTTCAGATCAAGTGAAATGCCAGAACTTTTCCCTGGAAAACTACTTGGAAAGAAGAAACAAACTTCAGCTTTTCAAACAGAGCAAAGGATGTCCTCCCTCTGTGTCAGACTCAGCCAACACAAAATCCCAAATTTCAAACATTTCAATTATTTTCTACTGGTTTTGGTACCAAACTAGGTCAAGAGACTTCAACAGGCTGCACAAAGGTAAATTACTCTCATTCTTGCAGAACTGTGTAATTTCATTCTGTTTCTAATGTTTAACTGTGAAAGTTCATTTTATTTCTAATGTCTTAAGTGCCTCACTACAGCATTCAGGGTGAAAATGAGATGGCTTTTTGGACCATTAACAGAGTTACACTTTCCCCTTCTCCTCTTCTCTTCTCCCTGACCATTGCTGTTTTTACCCTTTTCATTCTCCTCCCTGGAGCAATTTCCTGTCTGGGTTTCAAACACAATATTTTTTCCCATTCATCTCTTCAACAATTAGCCATTAAATGTTCAAGTTAAAATTTTAATTAGCATTACTTCCAAAAGAGACAAATAGAGAACCACTGCATTCATATTTCAGGATTGTTTCACACTGGATGCTTACTGCAGAAACCACCATAATGTCAAAAGCTGCTGTCAGCTCCGTTCAGGAAAGCTATCTGTTGAACCAGATGAGCTGAAAACTACTTAAAGGTGGGGAGGAGGGGAGAACAGAAACAAAACCTTTGATACAGCAAGATTCAGACTTCTATCAGGGCATCTGACACAGCTGTTTCAGACTTTATTAAGCACCTTCAGAGTGAACAGAACCACTGACACTGCTGACGTGTTCTGTCCTTTCATTTTAATGTTTCTTAATTTTTTCCCCCTGAAGTTCTTATATTTATACTAATTCTGAAAGAATCACTAATGTCACCATCTGGAGCTCCCTAATCACCTTTTAAAAGACAAAATTAAATAATGAAAAAAACATCCTTTGCAGCTTGTTATTATGCCAAGCCTGCTCTTCAGCCCACTTAATCTCTCTCCTTCTCTAATGCTTTCCCACCTAAGTATTTTTGAACAGTGAATGATTCTCCCTACAGGTAGGCTATGCAAGCCAAGCTCTTTCAGGATCTGAGCCGTGCAGGAGAGGTAGCCTGAAGCAGAGCAGTGCCTTCACCTGGCTCAGCTCACCCATACTTGCTTAGTCCTGCACATTTGCATTAGCACAGCAGTGTTCCTGTGCTAATTAGTGCTGCCACTCAGCGCAGCTAGGTTGGCTGCTAGAAGATGCTGACACCATCCTGTTGTTTTTAAATTTAGAACTATAGCATAGCTATTCAGGTCTCTGTGCAGTACTGCACATCCTCCTCCCATCCTCCTGTACAGCGTGGTCACCCCCCTGACCATACAATTCCTTCCTCACACTTCTTCCAGTTTGGATCACTCTGTTTCAGCATGGGGGCTATGGCTGTACTCTATTGAGCAGAGCCTTGCAAAGTGATATCAGTTCTTTCCCACCTCTGCTGGAAATACCAAACCTAATACATAGGAAAAAATCAGGTCTCCTCCTTCTCAGTGGCCTAGGAGCCATCCTTCAGTAAACTGAGCAATATTCCTCAACCTGAGGCTGACAATATGGAAGAAAGAAGAGAAAAAAGTAATCCATTGTTATCTCTTATCTTTCCTTCCCTTCTCACTAATTATAGAAGCTGTCTCCTTTCTTCTAATGCTCACAGGAATAGCACAGCCTTGAGTTGGAGCCACTGGGGACAAGAGGAGAAAAGGCCAGTGGGATTTAAAAAGGCAGTACAGCCGTGGGCACAGTGGCAGCAATCCTCTGACAGGATAGGTGTGGGGTTTTTTCTCATTCCTGTTTCTGCTCATTTTCAGGGACGACAAGACAGGGGGTAAATGGATAATGAGGCTGTGTCACCACCATAGCAAGACTAGACTCATCTTCTTAGGAGAGAAGGAATGATTGCTGATGATAGGAAAGCTGCAGGCAAAAGGACAGTTCCACTGAAGTTATGCTGTTGACACACTCAGGTGCAGAATTTGCCAAAAGAGCCCTGCGAGTGCAAGGAATGCCATGAATCTGAGATGGCACAAATCAGATTCATAGGAAGCCCTCAGTTGGGAGCAAGGATGGAGGATTTGGAGGTTTCAGCCTGGTGAGACCATTGCTATGTTTACTGCAGCTTAGGGCACAGGGAGCTTGTGATATGGAGACCCAGGCAAACAAATTGTCACAGAGCATGTAGAAAGTATGAAAAGGCTGAACTAATGCCTTCTCCTTGGCCACTTAACATGCTGTAGTTAACAGCAGTAAATTTGTCCTAGTCCTTAAACTCGTATTGTTGTACTTCATTTAAGCGCAATCATTACACTTCTGTTATTCCAGTTTCACTCAAATATCTCAGATGGAATGTCTTCCCTATACTATTTCACCAAGCACACAATACCTGTTTATTCCAACCCGAGGTCAGAAACCAGCACTGCACAACTAGAGGATAAGGGTTCAGAAGAATTTCCCCTTGACGGGAGAAATCGCTACCAGCAGAAGGAGCTAGAAAAACATTTTACTGAGAGCTGGCAGATGAATAAGATTTCAGAAAATGTGGTGGGTATGGCACCTGCATGGAACATAAGTCGCATCAACTGCTACCAAAGATTTGAAGCTGTGGTCTTCATCTTCCATGTAATTAACCTAGCCTCTACATTCTAGCAGCAGGCTATTAGATTTCCTTGAGCTAGGGAATAAACTGAAAGAGTTCTAAGAGAAATACTTGATGAAAGGAAACTGACTTTTTTAACTAACTGCTTTTTCCAGTGGGAAAAAAACAATCACACACACACAAACCATCACCTGATAATCTTTAACTGTCATTTGAATTCCAGAGTAAGACTGAGCATTTTACAGAGCACAGTTACTCACTACTGATCTCTTCCAAACTAAACAGTAAGAGTTCAATTTAGCATTAACAAGAATTATTATACAGATGTGGCATAAGCATTTCTTGTGTACCATGGCATTTGGCTGAAAGCCTGATAATATTTTTTGTATTTATAGGGCAGAATGTGAACATTTTTTTTTAATCTTTCACACTTTAAATTATTTAAGCTTTATTTCTTAGCCCTGGAAAATAACGCTATCCTGGGCTGTCATCCAAGAAGGGCTTCTTAAAGGACTAACAAGTTTGGATTGACTCTGGAAGATATGAAGTCATTTGATGTTATTCCAGAAAGAGAAATAAAACATAATTCATATCACTTTAATTTCTCAATAAACATTTCTGTGGGTGGAAGAGCCTGGTGATCAGTGCAGGAGAACTGAATTCTCACAAGTGCATCACACACACCTGCAGAGATGCAGTCCCTGCCTTAGACTGGAACCTTTCAGGAGAAATAGGAAGTGTAAGAGGCACAAAGAACCTTTCCTCAGTATACTGCTCCATTTCTTTTGATCCATTCTGACACTTCGTTATAGGTGCTGTGACCACAAGCTTATGATTCCTGTGCTAAACTCATTACAGATACAGGAATATAAAGGTAAATATAAAAAGCCAAGGTAAGAAGGATGGACAAGAGAGTTACTACAGGTAAAAAATATTTGTTACCATTGGAACCTATAACACTTCTTTGAAACTTTTATGAGATAAATTACAAAAATCAAAGACATAAAAAATCCACTATTTTATTTCAGATTTTAGCAGGTTTAGAGTCATAGACTCATAGAACTTTTGGGTTTGAAGGAGCTGGAAAGGTGATTCAGTTCTAAGCCCCCTGCTACAGGCAGGGGCACCTTCCACTAGACTAGGTTGCTCAGAGCTTCATCCAGCCTGGCCTTGAACACTGCCAGGGATGTGGTATCCACAACTTCTCTGGACAGCCTGTTCCAGTGCCTCACCACCCCCACAGTAAAGAATTTCTTCCTTATGTCTTGTCTAAATCTACCCTCTTCTTTCTTTAAAAAAACAATCTTTTGTCCCATCAAAACAGGCCCTGCTAAAAAGTGCTTCTTAAAATCCATCTTTAAGTCCTGGAAGGATGCAATAAAGGTCTCCCCAGAGCCCTCTCTTTTCCAGACTGAACAACCCCAACCCTCTCAGCCTGACTTCACAGGACAGGCGTTCCACGGCTCTGAACATCTTTGTGGCCCTCTTCTGCGTCTGCTCCAAGATGTCCATGTCTCTCTTACCTTGGGGCCGCAGGGCTGGGTGCAGCACTCCAGGTGGGGTCTCACAGGAGCAGAGCGTAGGGGGGCAGAATCATCTCCCTCGACCTGCTGGCCAGGCTGCTTTCGATGCAGCCCAGGATATTGTTGGCTTTCGGGAGTGCAAGTGCACATTTGAGTGCACTTAGGGAAGAATCCCTATCTAAATCCTATGTAAATGTCACCACAGGCAGTACTTTGTCTTAGGCATCTTCCTCTGCTTGTTCTAGAGCAGCTCATTTCAACAGCAAGTGAAATTATTTCTGCCTGCAGCAAGAGGGATCATGTGCTGCCGTGCTTCTGAGTATAACTGATCCCTACTGATGTGTGCCAGCTGGGCTTCTGGGGACAGCTCCAGCTACGGCCCTGGGTGCCTGAGGCAAGACTTGACACAGAAGAGAGGCTCCTAAATCCAAAGCCACAATCCAGAATACACACAGATAGCTGCATTTCAAGCTTAGAGGCATTCAGCTAACCAGCTATCGCCTTGTTTAACCTTAAAGTTTCCCAAGTACTGCGTGTCTACATGTCCTGGAGTGCCCCAGCAAGGTCGAGTATTTTTTATTCCTGCACCCTTCAGTATCTTACTGTGGTAGCACATCCAGAGCACATCAACATGCAGGAACCCTTCCTTTCACAAAACACAGTAGTAACTTCTTTTTTAAAATACAAACAAAAGAGGTCATGCCTGCCTTCTATGCTGCATCAATGTAGTTAAAGATCTTGTGCAGGTGTTGGGAGGTTTTGATTGACTTCCCAGTGTGGGAGAGCGTTTGCCAGTGCTGGGCAGGAGCCCTGTCTGCTATTCTTCTCAGAGCTGTGATAGTCCAAATAGTGATTCAGGGTTCATAGAGTCAAAACAGAACACTACAAGGTTAAGCATTATGATTTATCTCTATGATCTGAGTGGGTTTCTTGTTTTGCAGGAGACATTTCTTTGATTATGTCTTTCCTTGGGTCAAGCCATTATCCTACCTCTACTAACATGACAAAGGCTCCTTAGGATGGTAAGTGCTATGCAAATGTAAATATCCTTTTGTTATTCATGTAATATGAGTTGCATTCTAAACCTAAAAAGCCAATTATTTCCCAGGTTGGTAACCACTAGAAATCTCCCTCTGAACCCTGGCAAGGGAATTATTCGGAAAGGGAATGGAACTGCTGAACAAGACTAAAAGATCTTTGAATTGAATTCTTTGAAGAACACAGTGAAAAACATGGTGCTCTCTTGCTGAGAAAAGCAGGTATTGAAGACAAAGCTCTGTGCAAAATAAACCAAACCAGATTAAAAGTGACAGACTCAGTTTTGCAGACTAGACACAACCAAATACAGTCAGCAGCAAGTTACATCTTTGTCTCCCCCAGTGACGTGTTCAATTACTGAGACGAGGTTCATGCAAAATGAACAGCACAGTAAGTAATTAATAGTAGTGCAGATACTTTGAACTCCAAGAGATGTGTTATGTTCTGCCTGTCACCACTTGTTCTGCAAAAATCAAAAGGTTTCACATGTCAAATTTTGTTGAAGACAGTTTCTTTATACTTTCCAAATGAAACTCAAAAAGAAGCAAATTGTGCTACAAATCTCAGAAGTGATTTACTCAACATTATATACCAGCTTTATAGGTGCTTTAGACAATTCTGTACAAACATTAGGTAATTCATCAGCTGGGTTTTGGTGGCAGCTGTATCTAGGCTGTCTGTCAGGGGTAGATGGCATAAAGGCATAGTGGATGGGGAAGGAATCACACATAGGAAGTTTCCAAAGCAAAGTGGAATGGTAGTTCTCGACAAGGACTTACTGGGAATAAGACTGTGGTCAGACATGCCTTTCTGAATCTTTGTTTCAAGGCTGTAAACTTCACCTCCTGCTCAGTGCCTCCCTGAGAGAGCCTTTTGCTGTACAAATCATAATTAACCGGCCCTTATCACTGCCTCTTTTCCCAAACTATCATCTCAGTTGACAATTAGCTCAGAGGTGCTGTTTGACTACACATGGTCATGCCTATGTCATTGCACACCTTCCATATGCCCTCTATGTAAGCAAACCAAGTATGCAGCAGACACTAAAAATCAACAAATGCCTATTAAAGTTCTTGCTGAGTCCCATTGCAAACTGTACTTAAAAGCCCTCGCCTTAGTCTTGTCTTTGGAACATAAAAGTCCTGTTCATCTCATGTCCATGTTTGTCTCTGTGGTTTTTCTTTTTTCACAAATAGAGATTTCCTCCTCTTCCAGCAGAACCTATCTAAAAATTTCAACCATGGCAGTGCAGTTTTAAGCAGGCTTTCACTTGTCTTTATTTAGAGCAACAGATGTATATATAAAATGATGTCATAAGATGAATAATCTGTAATTATAGGATAATTCAGGTTGAAAGGGAATTCAGGAAGCAAATGCTCTTTCAATGAGAAATCCTGCACAGCATATCTCCAAGAAAATGTCAAAAAAATTCCCTAACCACATGTTGAAGTGGGTTTAATCAGTTTCTCTCAAAAATGGCCCAAACTATAGTCCAGTACCTATATGACCCAAACTGAGATTGTAAATTTCTGATCAGTTCTCATAAGAGAAATACCTATCTTTTGACAGAACAAAAAGTTCTATTTCAAAGTGATTCAAAACTTCATTTGTTTTGACAAAGCTGCAGCTACTGAGAAGTTTTCTCCTGGTTTGCAGAAATAACAAAAGGGAAGTTATAAGTGTAATTTGTTGAAAACTAACGGAGCACATGGATGAATTATTTTTGTTGAATCACCTGAGCACCAGAAAGTAGAATTATTAGCACCCTGTTTATGCATGAAGGAGAAAGTGGGATTTATCAGCCTTACATTCTTCTTTCTCCATGCCCAATGTTTGTGTTGCTCTGTGCAGCATGGAAGATCTGGACCATGTGCTCATAGAAACTGTCCATTTTGAAAACTTTCTATCACATTTCAGCTTCCCCTGTAGTTAAAAATAACAAGACTGCTGGTAAGTAGCCATGGTTATAGGTAAGTTCTTTGTGGGATCCTAACTAAAAATATTTTTGTTTCTTTATTTATAGCTTATGCCATTTCAGAGCTGTTTTTCTGTAGTAACAGTTCTACTTATTACTTTATTTATCAATTTCAAAAAGATCTTTGTCCAGATGGATAATTATACTTTTCTGTCTTAGTTGTGTGAAGTGCTAGGAATGAGCAATCTGCTGTGTGGTGCTAAGTTGCTGGCTGGGATCAACTCATCATAACAATCCCACATGATGAATTTTTTATGCCTTACTCAGAGGCCTAGATTCTGAAGGTAAATCAATATTTTAGAATCCAAATTTTGATATTAAAAGAAGAAACAATAGAAGAAAAGATAACTTACTTGCCCATGATGTTGCAGGGAAAAAATCTTGAAAATTTGTTCCATTTTTAAGAACTAATGAGTGAAAGTCTACTTAAGTTATTTTAATGCCTGGAGTTAGCAGCATTACCCAATTCATGTGAACATCTGTGCCCATTTGCAGTCTCCCTACCTGAAACACAGCTCCTAACTCCCACACATGCTGACATATGTTTATATAGCAATTAAAGGGAGAAGCTGCTCTGCCTGCAATGTATGACTCTGCTTTTGGAGATCCCTGGTGTCTACAAAAGCAGCGCTGGAGGTGGCTGGAAGCAGCTTTAATCCTTTTCCTTGTACTGCTGCTGTTGCTAATGGTTTCTGGCTGCTACTTTAAGGAATTGTACTTCCTTAAGAGGATTCTTCAAGATGGATGAGGACTCCACTGGAGTTTTGTGGGAGGGTCAGTAGATCAGAAATGGGAAATAGGCCTCTGACCTTTTAATTACAGCACACACGTGTTCCTGAGGCAGCCCATACAGCTACTCTATTCCTTGCCTATCTGTAACATATAGTGAACACAGGAAAGTTGATCTGCTGGAATTTGTTCAGTTTCTGTCAGACAGATGATAAAGAGAAATCTGAAATCTAAAAACCCATTTTAAGGAAGTACAGTGCTTTCTGGTCTCTGGCAAATTTGTTCAAGTCACACAGTTTCAGACCTATACATGGAAAAAAAAAATGAGTGTAGGTCACATTTGACTAGTTGCCTACTCTGCTGGTTTTGGTTGGGGTAGAGTTAATTGACTTCACAGTATCTGGTGTGGGTCTGTATGTGCCAGAAACATTGCTGACAACACAGGGAGGTGTTTTGTTCCTGCTGAGCATTGCTGACACAGGCTAAAGGACTTTTCTGCCTCTCACCCCACTCACCAGCGAGCAGGCTCGGCGTGCACAGAGAGGGAGGGCACACAGCTGGGACTGCTGATCCCAGCTGACCAAAGGGATCATGACCACAGACCGTGTTGGCAACATGCTCAGCATATAAAGCTGAGAGAAGAAGAGGGAAAGGTGGGTTGTTTGGAGTGATGGTGTTTGTTTTCCCCAGTAACCACTGCACCTGATGGAGCCCTGCTCTCCTGGGCATGGCTGAACTCCTGCCTGCCCACAGGAAACAGTGAATTAACTCATCAATTCCCTTTGCTTGCATGTGCAGCTCTCTCTTTACCTCTTAAACTGTCTTTACTTCAATCCAACAGTTTCCTCACTTTTACTTTTCTGGTTCTCTCCCCCACCCCACTGGGAGGGAGTGACTGAGTGGCTGTGTGGGGCTTATTGCCACCAGGGGTTAAACCGTGCCATAAAAACCTAAATCGTGTGGTCCAGACTGGTGAGGTTTGGGATTCCAAAGAACAAAGATTATTCAAGATATTACACTGGTCTTTACCAAGACATTGTCCCACCACCGTCCTCTACTTCCAGCAGAGAAATTCTCTGCTAGAGGTGCTGCACATGACAGGTAAAAACTGTTTCTGACTACTCATAGTAATTAAAAATCAGGAAAGACATCGTGTCGGCTTCAGTAGTTTCTTATCCTTTGCAAGCCAGAAATACGTATCTGTGATTTAAAGGTTTTACACTGCTATCTAAACTACTGTTTACTAAGAACTGCAATTTAGGGATACTCTCTTACCAACCTTTCCCAGTTTAGTACAAATGCAGTTCATTTTAATTACGGATACAGAAATATCTGCAATGTCATGCAGTTCCAAAGCTCTTTAGTCCTTTTGGATGAATATTTATAGGGTGCAAGTCCTACTTCTAACATTCTCAAATTACATAGATCCCATGGAAAAGAAAGAGAAATTTTACAGCATTTTGTAAGCTCACGTTCTCCCAATTTTTCATCTAATTACCTAATTATTCTCTCACTGATATAAGCTTTGCACAAAGAGTACTGAACAGGGATACAGAAAGGTGATACCAATTAATTACTAACAGTAATTGTCATTTCATAATCACATTAAGTTTTAATTTGCTGCTGCCAGCTTTTTAAACTGCCAATTACACATCTCCTGCTTTTACGTATTAAGAAAAATAGTAATCATGCACTTACTGCTTTTATAATTCCTAAGTTAATTTTGCAGCAGCTTGAGGTATGTCTTCAGTACTCTGCAGCCATGCTGAGCTCTTTGAAGAGTCCAGTGAATGGGAAATTAACATTCTGAAGCAGCCTCATTAGAACCAAATAAAATGCTCATTTAGAACACTTTAATCTTAACCATCGAGAAATATTCACTGAAAGGAGACACTGAATGGCACCACAGCTTCAGAGTGCATGCCAGTAATCAACATGATGTGATTTTGTGCTGCATATCTTCCCTTTGTGGATGGGGAGAGGAGGCAGACAGCTTTGTATTCTCCCTGTTTGGTTATGACATGAAGGTTCCTCGGCAGTCCCTGAGCTGGGGATGGCAGTGCCAGCAGAGGGGCATGCAGACAGTGTACAAGCTTGCAAACTGCAACCTCATCCTGCAAAGCTCCATGTAGAAGCACTTGTCCTGAACATTTGACCTCATGTGGACAACACTACGAGCAAGCACTACTTGGATGTCAGTCCAATTTCCCATACCATAACTATGGCATAATTCACAGTTGTTTATGGTTGAAGTCCTCAGAAAACAAGAGTCATACAATTCCAAGAGACAGAAGGCTCTCTCTCATATTAACTAGAACAGACTCCTAATATTAGAATATCAAGATTCTTTTTATTTCCACTGGTCCTTAAAATCATTGCAAAGTTACATACCAACACACATTAGCATTTTCAGATTGTGTTTGTTGGGTGAACTAACCCTCATGTCTCTCAGCAGTTTCCAGGTCAGACAGATCTGGCTTTTCTAAAAGAAAGGTAAGGTATAGGAAGGGAGGGGAAAAGATAAATATTTCCCTTCAGTCTTTCTAGAGCCCAGCAGCCTGGCAGAAACTTGATTTCAATACAATATTGCAAAAAGTAAAAGCCACTGGCAAAACCCTCTTGAAAAGAATATAAGAGCAGCTGAGGTTTAGCGAAGGTAGGAGAAAGGCTCAAAGGAAAATTTTGTTATGAAAAGAAATGAGTAAGATTTTATTGCATAAAAAAGGCATTGGGGAAAAAACCCACTGAGGTACATAACAATTGTGACATAGCTGCAAATCTCTCTGATCTCTTTATTTCATCTCTTTCTTTTTCTCAATCCAGTTCAGAAGCAAATGACAACCTGAAGCTCAGCAAATTGCTCCATGTGTGTCCTACCTTATATTCAATGATTCTTTTCTCTCTTATTCTTCTGATGTTTCTATAAATTCTATTATTTTTTTACACAATCCAAAATAACAAGTTCTATCACAACTAGCCAAAAGAAACACATCTTTGCATATTTCACTTTCTTTTTATTTTCCTCTTTTGTTTTTTGTTTTTGGTTTTTTTTTTTTCCCTGCATTTTCATTTTCAGCCTTTTTTCTTTTCCAACTATTTGATGCAAGTAAAGCCAAAACAACAGACTATTTAGGTTGAATATCACAAAAGAATTTTGGCAGTAGTATTTACTGACTTGTGAAATATTGGCCCATGAAAGTGTCAGAGCCTTCACTTTAAACCATTCTTACAGCACTCTAGGGAACAAGGCAGCACCAGCCTCCAGAAGGCAAGTTCACAATGTACTCAGTCTTTCCTGCTCACAGCCCAGACAGAAACAACATCAGATCTTGCCCTGCTTTAGTATTTTGGTAAATTCTGTTCTTCCATGGTTTGGAATTACAGAACTAACTATACAAAAAGACCTTAGAATTTTTTTACCAGACTTTCTCTGAGTGTGTGCAAATTTCAGGGTTTTAGTTCTGGTTGGAGTAGGAAGAAATATTCAGGTCGGTTCTATTTAGTCTAAGAAAATTCACTCATTCTCAATAAAAATTATTTTCGCCAAATGAAATTACTGCAGAATTACAGTCATTTCCAAAGTATGCTTTGTCTCTTTGGCTAAAGTTACCAGTGACTACTGACTGATAGCACTGGTGCAGTTTACCAAACAATGTGGATCATACCTTTTACAGAAAGTAAAGCAATATTTCATTGAAACATACTGAAGAACAAGATGGAACCTTTAAGAGCTATACCCTAAAGCCTACTTTTTAAAAATAGGTCTATGTTAAAAAAAAACAAAACAAAAAACAACTATTAAAATTACTGCTTCTGTACACACCACAGTTTCAAAAATCTTCAGGATGTCTATTCAGTATAATCCATTCAATTTCATTTGGAAAGTTTAGACATCCACATTCAAGGCTTTTAAACCGTATCATTATTATTGCTATTTGTTGTTAGCATCATAAAGATAACAATATTTAGATCACCAAGGAGTGGGACTTTATGAAGACACAGCAATGCATTCACTAGGTGCTACAACTCTACCTGACTCCTCGGACTCATCATGGAAAACAGTAATAACAGACCCTGTCTTGATAATTTCCACCACCACAAGTTCTCTGACTCGGTGACAAAATATACAGCTGATTATTTCTTCTACCATACTCCTCAACAATTTGCCTGGGATTTTCCTTTAGAATGATATTCCTGCTTTTCTGTGGTTATGAAATCCAGCAATAAGCAGCAGGAATCGTCCTTCCCGTGGTGCTCAGAGGCTGCAGGGGCCCCGTGAGCAGAGCGCCACTGACGTTCCCTGTGTGAGGCTGATCGCCTCTGGGTCACGGTGCAGTCACCACTGCCAAGATCAAGTGCAACAAACCTTCAGGAACTAACATATTCTCAAGGGAAATTGCCATGGAGAAGAGGCCTCTGAAGTTAAATGACCGACACGGGGTCTTTTTTAAAGAAGAGGTCTGTCTAAGATAAAAACGCTGGGTGTGCTACAGTTCTACTTAAGTGCTCTCTAAGATATTCAAACATCAAAGTAGTTTGAAAGAGCAGATCATTTATTCACCAAAATCTATCATGAGGAGCCATCACTTATCAATCCATAACAATTTCCTCGAGCAGAAACTGTGACAAGTTCCTGCAAATCTCAGTTCAGGACTCTTACCTGCTCCAGCGGCAAGTGAACTTTTTAATGGTGTCTCTGCACTTCGATAATACTCAAAGAAAATACAATATGAAGAGAGACTAAACTACTTAAAAAACTGATTCTTTTTTTTAAGTCCTTAATTTGGGAAAAACAGTTTACTAACAGTTTGTTGTGTTTGTTTTACAGTCTTAAATAACTTTCCTTTGTTCAGGTTTCATGATCTATTCAGTAGCTTTTTTCAAGATAAAGGAAATTTCTTGGGTGGTATGAGTAGGGCCCAGCCATTTTAACAGTAAGTATATGATACAAAAACAAGCCTACAAAAATAAATAAAACAGTAAAATATTAGGGAGCTCTTACCTGCAGTCAACGCTGCAGTGAAGTGAAGATGCTCTCCCTTTGATCTTAGGCAAGTTGTCTGGAGCACTGGTAGCAGTCTAGTTCTGATATTGCACATCTAAGAGGGGACTACAAAAAACAAAAAAGATGCTTGGAAATACATTCTAGCATTTAGAACCATTTTGGACCCCATGTTAGCACGAGCACTTTGGCATCAGAACTGCAACTACTAAAACTGCACACACTTACACGTCTACTACCTTAGATGCAGTTTTAGGAGAGTGCAGATGCAAAATTAAACACTTTCAGTGCTGCTAACAGGGTCACACTTGGTCCATTCAAGTATTTTTAGGTTATATGGCCTACTAAAATTATTAAAAAACCCACAAATTTTCACCATCATTGAGTGGCCAAAATAAAATATATGGGATAAAATCTCACCAGGTTTTCAAGCCAGCCA
This sequence comes from Nicator chloris, assembly GCA_013400495.1. Lineage (NCBI taxonomy): Eukaryota > Metazoa > Chordata > Aves > Passeriformes > Pycnonotidae > Nicator > Nicator chloris. Next base: position 19,601 of record WAAE01024161.1, read on the forward strand.
TCAATTCCATTAATGTACAATATGCTTTGTCTAGTGCCAAATTTGAATGAAATAAGCAATGAGGTGTGTTTTATTACTGTTGATATTTGTCTCTTGAGGCTCTCTAGTCCAATTTTACAAAACAAAATGTTCAGGCTTTGATTTTTTTTTTTTTTTTTGTGGCCCTGTTTGATTAGAATACATTACAGAAGCTCTGTTTCTCCTGAGCATCTAGCACCCAGTGCTTTTGCACTTTTCCTTTTGTGAAAGGGCAGTTTCTTGGCTTAATCTGTTGCAAAATCTGTTATTATTTTAATAATGAGCATATTACACTCTCATGCCATGACAATGCAGACGTTTGTGCTTTAATACCACTATTACTGACATCAACAGGAGTTAGAGTTTTGAAGTCAAAGCAGATCAGACACTAAAACATGCAGAAGTAAGACTGGGGCAGCTAATCAGTGTATTTGTAAACCCATTTAAAATAAGAATAATGCTGGGCAGAGGAATTCTATTCTATCTCCTTGTAGTTGTGATATTAGACCTTCATGGCTCTAGGTCTTCATGAGCTCAGTTGCTGAAGCTCATCAGAGGTACATGGTTAACTATTTTTTGCTAATGATCTCTTCTGAATTTCTCTCCTTCTCAGCACAGGGATTTAAACCTGAGGGCAATGATTGTTCTAACTGATGTTAATTAGGAAAGTTGTGATTTTCAGCAGCAACTTTCTATGTTTATCTATTTCACTCAGAATCAAGAATTAAAAATCAAATTAACTTTGCTAATAAAATTTTCCAGTAGTTTCTAACATATGTTATTCAGTATTATCCAGTAGAAAAACAAATTACCTTTTTCATCAGCTGTATCTTTCCATTTCTTTTCAATTTGCATATTCCTTTCTGTGTTCCTCCTTCTACCATCAGGCCTTAGTCCCATTATCGATCTCTCCTCTTTTTTCTGCATTTTATTTTTCTTTTTTTTTATCACTAAAATGATGAAAAGACTCTGTGGAAAAAAAAAGAAAACAAACCCAAAAACGTCATGATAATATTACTAAAATCTATTCTTGGCAAGTGTATAGTATGCCATCTATATTATAATATATGGACTCATGATAAACCAAGCTTTCCTATGGAACTTGGCCTACCAAGCTTCCTAACATTTGAGAACTTGACTTGGAAACTGTAGGTTAATTTAACATTATTATTTAAAAATTAATACTGCAGGATCAGAAGGATAGATGTATATAAAAATATAGAGAGACACAACTAATTCATCAAAATAAGGAACAGGAGAGTCACAGTTTTCAATCACTGTTGGAGTCATGGTTGCAGGGTCAGAAAGAAAAACATGTGCCACTTCACAATAAATTTACACCCAAAATGTTAGCCCTTTCAATGACCAGAGTTTAAAATCTCTCCTTTAGTAAGCAGACACATACTCAATGTGCCCTGTGAGCTACTTAAAAGCTCCAAGAACACATCATCCAGACTATCAACCCAAGCATCTGACATGTGTAATTTGGATCTTAAGTTTTGGGACCATGCAGGAGTATCAAAAATGGTGTTCTGCTTTTAGCTGGGGTTTCTTTGAGCTATTCCTCTCTAAACATTTAGAAACAAAGAGAAGTTTCCTGTCTGTGCAGTTTGCCCTACATAATTTGTTGTACTCTGCTTAGTTCTTTAGGAAAATTCTTGTAAGGACTGCTCCCCTGCCTCCTGAATCTGAAAAACAGCATTTCGGATTCTGTTCCCTGTATATAACTTCCTTCAAAGGCAGAGCCTTTGTCCAGAGAGCTGTTCTGGACGGTCCTTTCATTGCTTACACAAAGGCATTTGAGGTTTCTCAGCCAGCACACTGAATGGTCACTTAGAAAGAAGCCTTTGCTTTGCTACAATCCAAGTCATCCTGTGCTCAGATGAAAGCAAGCTGTCAAAAGCCAGTTCCCCTTCTAACAGACAATAGCTGGAATAAGGTCAGTGACTTAGAAACATAAAGTCTTTCTCGTTACATCCAAGAACCTGAAGCATGCCTTCCCTGCCTGTCAGTGGCATCATTAAAACTCTTGACAGTTTTAATGATTAGTCCAACAGTTTCTTACCTCCTTTGCAGGCAAAATGCCAGAGGAGACCGTTTCAGCCATTAGGATAGTTACAGTGCACACAGTTTTCCCCAATGATGCACTCACAGTCCTCAGCCTCTATACATTTTCATTGCAAAAGGTTTCTCATAACCCAGTGATAGTGATGCCACGGTAATCTCTACACGAAGTCTTTTAAGGTCCATTATAATATTTCATTATTATCTCAAACTTAGTGTTAGATCCCCAACGACAGGAATAGATACAACACCTTACAAAGGCACAGCAAGAGAGAAACTAGATCAAAACATCTTACTAGATAAAATAAACCTTTGAAAGTGTTGTATTTCTATGAGTTCTTAGAAGATTTTCTGAATAGTTCCAAATGATGTAGGATGGGAATGTAATTTCCCTAGGGAGAATTGCTGAAATAGTGTGATACAACATTCCTTTTCAGATATTTAGCAATGCAGTAATCATAATTCCAAGGACTAAAGTTGTACCAGGTAATAAAATCTATAAAATCTAGCACCCAGTAGATTCTCATGTTTCCTACTCATCATAGAGCTCACATGGAAGGATCAGTGAGACTGGCAGGATACAATAGGAATAGGTCCTATCAATTTGTGTTAGAAGCCAGACTACAATAAAGACATATCTTTTCTTGATTGAAAGCTCAAGCAAGCGTTGTGCAATTTGTGTAAACACAAATACAGTCAGCATATTTGGTTTTATTTCTGAAATGATTGTGGATAACTTGTCTGTCTTACACAGTAGCGTAAACAAAATCAGTAGAAGACAAAACTGGGTAAATCCTAGCTCTCTCCATAAAGTCTAGCCAGCAGGGAATGAATCAATATTAAAAGGAGTTCAAATTTTCTAAACTAATTATCATGCCACAGCGTATCCCGTTTAACACTGCTGAAGAACAGCTCCCTCAAAGGCAGCTGCTGTTCTCACCGTGATTCCAAGCAGTGAGCAAAGACGGGTTGGGCTACAAACCGCGGTTAATTCCACCGTGATTTCCGAGGGACACACAGCTTCAAGTCAAGATTTCAAAGAGCTGCAGAATTTTAGCTAAGAAGAGCCCTTGGTTATTAAAGTCTTAACAAGAAAAATCAACACAACACATTGTACAGTATTCTCACTTCTTTTCCAACTGTTGATGTTCTTTGAACCACAAATAAGTTAAGACTCAACAGATGAAAAAGGTCATAAGTAAGTCTGTTCATTCCCCACCAAACCATCAACAAATAGTTACTGTACATGCACCAACATGCCTTTTTTTTGTGTACACAGATGGCTTTTGAAAAGTCCAAAGAATCTGATAAAATGTAGGCAACAAGCAACCCATCTTTTTCTCACATCTCAGAACTAAAGTGCATACGTACGGAGACCAGGCTTTTCTTTGAGCTATTTTGTCTTTCTGTTGCAGACTGTCACCCAGACCAGAGACAACTGTATGTGAAAAACAGTCACTGGTAGAAAAAAAATTTTTCATAGATTTCCATCCTTCAGGTTTTGCATTAATTTCTTAACCTCCTCGTCCTTGAAGTTTGGTGCAGCAAAAGCATCCAACAGAAAATAAGGATTTTATGGAGATGCCTCAAAAATAGTGGAAGTGGCTAAGCAGTTGAAAATAAGACCTGGATTGGCTGGATTAGGAATGGTGCTGGAACATGCCCCTTTCAGGCCTCCATGGTGGGAGTGATGTGTGGCTCTCCCAGGGCCCTGCCAGCACAAAGGCTAAAGTGGCCCTGAGGAACCACACCTTGCTGGCTTGGGAGCCGAGTCTGAGCTCTGGTCTGTGACAGAAAGAAATGGGAGCATTTTCCTCTTTTGGTGCTCGGTCTCTTTGCTGAAAAAATGCCTGTTTCATGCTAATGTCTGACTGCAAATGAATGAATTTTAATATTGTACAAAGAGTGAAAAATGGGCATTTAAGTCTCAGTGATTCTTAAGAGCAGGAAAAGAAGGGGAGCTACAAAGGACGGAACACAATGACATATTTAGTAGCATTTTCAATCTAAAATGAACTGGAGAAAGAAGGTTACATCTTACATCTATGCCTATAGAAGGTGAGGGTTATTAAGAATATCTGGGACCAAGGAACATTTAGTGGTGTTTGGGAGCCACATATGTTCTGCTTTATCTGTCACTACACAGGAAACAAAATGCATTGCAATAATTTTACAATTATACACCTAAAAATGTTACATGTGACCTAACACTCTTAGGTTACAAAAAGAATTTTTGTTTTAAACCATGATGAAACCAGAAAAATGACTTGTAAAGATATATCTTACCATTCCCCTGATAAAAGTCGGTCACTAACCTAGAGTTAAAAGCCTATATTTTTTTTCTTATCTATTCATTTGTTTTCATGTTATGATGGTATCTGCTTATGTGAATAACGAAGAAAAAGAATTGCCTTTTCTTAAACCTATTCAGTAGAATCCAACCTTTCAACCTTCGTTTTTGCATTGTATTTCTTATTCCTCCACTGATACTGCAAGCATTTTTCATTTTTCAAACAATGGTTGTTTAATTCAAAAGTAGAAAGCATCACATATTCATTGAAATATATACACAAAACTCAATTTCAGAAACAGTTTTGTTGTTTTACTAATACATAGCAAGAAAACTGCCACAAGATTTTCAGTCCTATTGATTCATTTTTAAAACACTGAACACAATACAGCACTCAGAACACTTTTGTCTGATACTACTGAATTCCATTTCAGCAACCTTCCTCCATTTACGTATCTCCACTGCATGAAGTTAAATAGCAACAGGAAGTGATACTTCTGCTTGTTTCAATTTTACTTTATCAGAAGCTTACTACTTTTTTTCCACTTTTGAGACACAAGTCATCTCCTATTGTAATAAAAAGCACATGCTCTTCACAAAAGAAAAAAATCTGAAATCTCTGCTGAAGCAGAATGAATGAAGCTTTATTATGAATTATTTTCCTTAGGAAGCTTTCTTTACTGGTGTAATGTGATAAATAACATAACATATTGCTGTAAGAAAAAAAAGTACTCATATTCAGATAACTTTGTCCAGAGCTAAAGTATCCTGTATGTAGGCTGCATACACATCCCCTGAACAATTTGTGTTAGAAGCCAGACTACAATAAAGACATTTCTTTTCTTGATTGAAAACTAAAGCAAGCATTGTGTAAACACAAATTCAGTCAGCATATTTGGTTTTATTTCTGAGATGATTGTGAATAACTTGTCCGTCTTACACAGTGCATCACAGCAAATAAAATCCATATAACTGTGTCACTCAGAATTCTTCACACAAGCATGGATTTACTGTGGCTCTGTAGATAAAATCCCTCAAGAAGTGCTGTAGCTTTTCATGCCAGAAGACTCTTGCTATAATCTCACCAAACTTTGACTCTTAGATACCATTGAATTTCATCAACTAAATCTTTTAAAAAAGATATGTCCTCCAGCAGAGCTGGATGTATGTTCTATGTGAAAATCTCATCTATATTTAAAGGTCTCAGGGAGATGAATTTAGCACATTTATGAAGAAGTTTTTCCAGAAATTGATGAACTTCTTTGGTAAAAGTTTTAGTCTAATTGCTGTCTACAGAATAGCTTTCTCTGTTAGATTGAAGAGCTCTCCTATTCTAAGGTCATAACATATATAAGGCAGACAAGCCACCCAAAAAGAATTCATTTTCTTTTGTCACTTTTTGTCATATTAACAACATTCTATTTATGTTGGTTATTCCACTGTAGATATGTTACAAATTGGATTTTGCCTCCTTTGGGTTACACTGCATAGTTCTGAATCATGTTCTTCACTGCTTTCCAAAACAGAACTTCTTGTTCTGGTAGTCTGTCGTGCATTCTTGACTCCAAGATTTACTGTCTGCTATTCCAGTGTATTAAATTCTAAGCTCAAGGGGATTCTGTTTTTCAGGACATTCAGAAAACTAGAACTGCCTTGTGTCTATAATTTAGTATGTCGCAATATATTTCTGTCATGGGTAACTTTCTGAAGCTTTCTGACTTGTACTTACACTTTTGTTTTAGGACCTTCAGAGCTAAGATGCAAAGAATCACTAAATTATAAAAAATAAAAGTAGACAGAAATTAGTCTTATTAAATAAATCCCACTCTGCCACAGTGCAACACATCTTACTGAGGCACTGTGATTTAACACAGGGATGATTTCTTCAGGTTGCATTCCTTCTCACTCTTTTGCAGCACTTCCTTTCCTGTATGACATCCAACTAGGTGTCAGTGAAAAAAAACCAAATACTGCACTGTTCTGTGAATATTCTTGTTTAGGTTGCCACCCTCTGAGAGGTGCCGTATTCCTGCTTCCCTGACCTGCTTCCATTATGATGGTCCAGGCCAGCATAAACATGTTTAACTTTGGATGGATGTCTCAGACTGACCTCGGTGAGGGGGCAAACACAGGTGGTTTTGTCACAGATGTGATGGGAGAGCAGGGTCCTGCAGCCCAGGGCACGGGACCTGCAGGCAGCAGCAGGCAGCACACACCTCAGCTGGTGACTCCCACCTTGGTGCACTGCAGCTGGTTACACCATTCATTCTGCAGCCTGTGGGCTGCCTGTACTTCAGCCCATCATTTATGTGGCACCAGGAGTGTCTTCTTCTCAGCTGTGAATGTTCCAGCTTTACATTCTGTTTCTATGGAGCTAATTCATACTGCTGACTGAACTCTTTGGGACATTATGTAGGAATACGAGACATTCCTGAGTGAAGATGTATTGCATTTATCACCCATGTAAATGTGGGCAACACTGAATTTATCTATTACACAAATTCTCTTAGTGCAAGTGTATAGTTCTGTCCTTGAATTTACTTCAGCCATAACCAGAGAAATGTGAGTCTGTAGAAATCAGCAACGAATTCTGCAGTTACCCCATCTTATGTTCTAGAATTTTTGTCTGATATTTCTGTATACTGAGAGATATTGGAATAGAACTTACAGCAGAAAAAATTAGGTTTCCTCTTTGGAGAAATGTCTTTTGGTTTTACTTAGTGAAAATAGAATTCAGAAATAGAGAGGAATTTTGAAATCATTCAAAATGTACAATGAGACAAAAAAAAAAAAGAAGGTGGAAATTATGACAAGAATTAACCTTCATTAATCAGAGGCAGAACTGAGTAATTGGCTTGGTATCAGTTTTCTCTAATTTGTTTGATAAATATTGCACATCCTATTGAACTTTAGACGTACCCTGGAGCAGAATAGCACAACAAATCTGAGGAGTTTGCCTAGAGCCTGGACTAAGGGACTTCGCATTCTTCATCGCCTGGATTTGAGAGATTTTGCTTCTTCTCCTCTAGCTGTCCCTGGGGTATCTCTCAGTAAGATTTCTAGTGGTACAGAACTGACTGTTTTACAGTGATTGTCTTTCTCCTTGAACATAGGATAGGCACCATCAAGATCTTTCCCAGCTTGTTCTTTGCCTTTCACGGTCTTTTGTCTCCCTCTCCCTTTCTCTCCAGTTCTCCATCTTAGCCCATAGAATTAGGAGATCTCAGAAACACTTTAAGTGTTTCACTGGTACTGTCTGGACTATGCACTGAGCAAAGAACAACATAGTGGACTCCTGCAGCAGTTGCTCCAACAGCTGTTTCTGCATCCCACTTGTCTGCAGAAACAGAACAAACCCCAACAATTAAATGGAGAATCCTCTTGTGGGGAGATGTAAATAAAAAATGTCAGGGGCAAAACAAAAACAAAACCTGCATGGGGATGAATTACTTCGAGTCCTACAAGTCTGTCACTAAAGCAGATCGTCCAGCTATTGGGCTATGTGCTGGACGTTTCTAAATGGCAGAATACTCGTACAAGTTGCTAAGAAAGTTTCTCTCCTGACAACCTTGAGTGGGATGGAAATGTGAGATAGATGACTGAGCAAGCAATTAGCATCCTTATTGCTTCTGTCTTCCTCAACAACCTTAGCATCATTAAAGGGCAATAGCAGAGCAGATAAGTGTTATCCTTCGAAGAGGCTTAAAATACAGGAAGAATAAAACAGAGTGGCAGGAGTGACTACTTTAGTTTGCTTTGCACAGAATTTGTTTACACTGAATAATTCACATTTGGTGCAGTCACAACCTTTTCATGTCTCAGAAAGCTTACACAGCCTGCAAACAAGCCCATTACATTAGAATTTCTTGGTGCCTTGAAACTGAAAGGAAATCAATGCACTTGGGCAAAGCATTACATTACAAGGTACAAGTCATATATTTTATAAGCTCATTATTGGCACCATACCCATTAAAACATTTAGTAAACTTATCATGAGTACAGACTTTGCAGCTGACATTATTTCAAGTAACAGGCTATTTTTTAGGCAAGGACTAATTTCTCTTGACAAATTTGTCCTATTGCTACCTAGCAGTGAAGGATTTAAGGGAGTAAGCTTCACCACAAAGTTCCTTGCGTACGCAAAGTAGCACAGTCAGTTTCCATTGTTCCTTTGGGCTTTTAATGGCTTTCCTGCTGTATCAGAATGCAATTCAGAAATGCTTCCACAGGACAAATTCTTCTAGCAAGTCCTTGACTTTTTACCTTTCAAGAATGACAACTTTCCATTCTATTCCAAAGTTTTTACTCTGCTCCCACCCTTACGAATACCAAAAAATGCTCCTCTTTTATTCCTGTTCTCTTAAGTTTACTTTAAGCAATCCATTCAAAGCCTAAGTGAAATTCAGAGGTCTGGAAATTAACTACTTGCTCATTCTGGTTTTGATCCAGACAGACTTGTTGGACGGTGATCTTGACAAGCATCATTCTCTGCAGTGTATATCATCACAGCACAGTATTAGCCTTGACAATCCTATGGGGAATGTTCAGCAATGTCCAGGATGAGGGCCAGAGCAAAGCTAGGCATGAAAAGACAAAGAGAAGTTCATCTGGACTGCAACTTCTTCTGTGAATGGAGGAAATTATGGGATTCTGAGTGGTCACCTCCTGATTGGCAAAACCCTTTAAAACTCCATATATCATAACTTGCTCCACTGGCAAGTGGTATAAAGAATTCAGACAGCTTAAGGCACTGAGTGACAAGCAATTGTCCCTTGAGTCTACATTTGATGAACTGAAGAGTTCAGGGAGATGGGAGGGTAAAGTGACAAGGTTTCAAGGAAATCATAGAATTTCATCTTCAGGCTAAGATGCACAGTCCTAAGAAGGCTGAAAATCTCTTGGCAGAAAGCAATGAGGCTAGAAAGAGGGCAAACCTGACAGAAATGCCCAGTGAAGCTGTCCTCTTGCATTAATCACAGCCTTCCAAAGGCCGAGATGTCTGGTAATGGTCTGTTGGAGTTGTGTCACTTGGAGACACAGCACTCGAGGACAACACACAGCACTTTTGTGATGCCAGAAACAAAGGTGTGGCACCGCCCCTGCCAAGTTCTACACGGTAGTCTGGGGGGAGATTCAGCACTTAAGGAATATGGGAATATATATAAGAGAGGGAAGGGCACATCAGGTTCTAGACTCAGAATGGGAGCTGTTAGGAAGGGATCTGAGGACCAAGAAATATTCAGATGAAAGATGAGTACTTGGTGCTAATTTTATTACAAGTGAGAATGGAAGAGACCTTCTATGCTTGCCTAACCAAGCTGGGTAAGTTACATCAAGTTGCCCAAGACTGCATCCAGTTGAATATTTGACTGCATTGAGTTTTGAGTATTTCCAAGGATGGAGACTTCACCGCCTCCCTGGGAAACCTGTTCCAATGTTCAACTACAGTAGAAAAGTGTCATATTTTACTGTCTCATGGTTTGTGCTCATTGCTTCTTGTCACTAGGCACTAACAAGGGTCTGGGTACATCCTTTTAACACTCTCCCTTCAGATATTTATACATTTTGATAAGAAGTTCCTTGAGTCTTCCTTTCTCCAGGCTAAACTCTCCCAGCTCCCTCCCTCATACGAGGACACCCTTGGTTATTCTTGTGGCCCTGGATGGATAGCCCCAGGATGGCCTTTTTCTGGCTGGTTGGATAATTCAGCTCATCAAACCAATGTCTTCTTTACCTTTCCTGAAGCATGGACAATTATAAACTGATGTTCCTACTAGCAGTAATTTCTCTGATGTTTGGCTCACGAACTTGAGATTTATCTGTTCCTCATACTGATGGTTAGAAAGAAATTTTATCACAGGTCAGAGTGATATTTATTGGGATATCAGTTGAACCAAGTACTTACATTGAAAATATATCATAGACAGCCTGGACTCAGAGAATTTTTCTCTTTCCTTTTAAAGAGAAGTTCAGGTTACATGGTAACACTGAACTTTAATCCTTGTTACTCTGCAGAAGCCTGACTGCCAAATTATTGTATTTTCATGGAAGTAGGAGGTATTACTGTAACTCCTTTAAAGTGTTTTTCTTCTGTCTCTAATGATAAAGTAAAATTTGAATTTAATTTAAATAAAATTTTAAAAAATTGATGCTAACAGTTAATCTCAAAGAAGGGAGCATGACTGTAAGCACTGCTGCAGGCAGTAAATCACATTTAAAGTAAAGTTGTTGAAAGTGGGGCTAAGTGAACTCCCATGTAAAACATCAGCAACTGTCAGAACTCTGTTTATTCTAACATTTTCTTCTCTGATGTTTCTAGCTGAGCTCCTACATTGGCTTGTCTATACTTAAAATTATTAAAATGGGAGTTGGTAACAACTGTTAGTAATAATTGTCAGTATAAGCGGAGACCTATCCCAAGCCTAGACTCTCACCAGGAATTATTCCAGAATGTCTGTGTGGCAAGCTGAAGCTTGTAGACAAGATTCTAACGTAGTTAGGAAATTTTAGCAAACAATTCTTAGAAGAGGCACACTCTCTCTAGTGTTTTCATTTCTTGGAATCTTCTTGCTGAGGAAGATTTTGTTAAATGAGAAAAATGAACACTGCCAATTTACCTGTGAAGAATGTAAAATAAAATAAATCCAAGAACCATTGCATATAAATCAACCATATATTTTATATATACTACTGTAGCACAGAACTGCAATAGGATGCAAAGGTATGTCTAGTTTTCAGCAAATCACTCATTCCTGCACTACTGTAACAGAGGAGTTAACTAAAATTTTAAAAAAATCCAGCTTAGCACCTCAAAAGTTTAATAATTAAGATACCCCAGAAACTGGTAGTTAGAGGGAAGAAAAGCCTCAAGTGGAAGCATGACTTGGAACTTATTACTTAGAGGCTGAACTGTAAGAAACTGAATGTTTAATGATCAGTTTTGTGGTTTTGTTACATTTTCACCTTTACGGTTAGAACCTGCCAAGGTAAAAAAAAAAAAAACATAGAACCAAAAGCTCAGTCTTAGAAAAGTTCCTTTTCAATTGCTTAACTGCTTGTCCTATCTTGTCAGTTTTCTTGCCAGATTCAATTCCTTGGCACTAACAAGTCCCCATCTGAAAGCTGCAATGAAAAAAGTATCAAGTAACTGAGATGTGGATAGAAAATGGGGAATAGTGTAAAGCTGGACAACATTTCCACAAAGTTTGTCTAGTGTTGCTTGAAAATATTTGAAGGACCAAAGAAAGACAAATTTACTTGAGGAAAAGACAAAAAGACAGAACTAGAACAATATGAAGGGCTGGTCTAGTGCATCTGGGCAGTAAAAAGGCAGTAAAATCTTTGCCATCTGGTGAGGAAGAAGACAACAAAAAATAGTGGAAAAAAAGCTTAGTTTTTATTGAGACAGATCATCTCAAAAACTGACCAACCAAACAAAAAGAAACAAAACCACCCCAAATAACAAAGATGCAACATTTCTATTATAAGGAAAAGAATTCTATAGCACCTGCATGAATCAGTATTTGGTGCCAATTTGTCTGGCACACCCTTGAATGAGATTAATCACTAAGGTTCAGTATTGAGTTAAATCTGATAAGTTCAGCCATTCTGGGAGCTTTCCTAGACTGAGTAAAATTCTGAACATTTTGTCCAGGCTTACACCGCATCCCTTTTAAAACCTGTAATTAATTCTTCAAGAGTCTGCCTACTGCAGTTGTTCTAAAGCCTTATTTAACAAAGGGGAAAAAGAATGTACTTCTTCCTAGGGATAGCTAAATCCCTGAAAATTATGTAAAAGGATGAGATGTACGAGAGAGGGAGGGAAGTATGCAATTAGCTGTTCTCTGAATTATCCTAAGCAGAATTATTGGAACCAGAAGACCATCATGCAGCCCTTCACAGCTACCCTCAGTAGGCACATGGCTGTGTTGTGCTATGTTCCACTTACAGCCTGGCCTTCAGGACAGTGTCATGCTGTGCATGTCCCTGTGCCACAGAAAAACTCATCCAGCTAAAGGTAACAGGGAGCTGCAGGCAGACCCAACTCAGCAGCAGCAGCTGCACCACCTGCCTGTCCTTGCCTTTATCTGAGAAGTGCAGCAACAAGTTCTCATGAGAATGATGAATAGAGTTTTCTCTCTTTTGAGAAAATCCTGCAGGAGCTCAAAGCCCAAACTTCTGTATGATCTTTCCATGGATGGGATCTGCACACTGTGCTGTGTTCTGATTGGAGGTGTGTTGATGCTGTGCAGCTCAGGGTGCCCAGCATCTAAGGGGTTGTAAAATAATCTGTACCATCCTCTCTTTCTTGTGTTAGTGTAAATGAAAAGTGTTTTAAGAGATACTCTGCAGAGTCTGAGTCCTTTTCCTACTGGGATCATACTGAAAACCAGCACCTCCTGGGAAAAAACTGTAAGAATGCATCAGTGAGAAGGTGATAGGTCAGCAGGGAAACAGGTTTGTTTAAGGATTCAATGTAAAATTTATTATAATGCAATATTACATTTTAATTAAAATTATCTGCCTTCAGGATAGCTAAAATCACTTCAGAGAGGTGACAAGATGCCAACATTTCTCAGCTCCACATGGAAGTAGTCATGATTTCACCAAACCTAAATCTCAAGTTTCGCTTTGTTTAAGAAGAACTTTACATCAAACTCTTCACTAAAGTATCGTTCACTAGAAGATTGATATCAGCTCCATCAGGAAAACTACAATGCATACCCTCAAGAGAGAAGGAGGGAGGCAGACAGCCTTTGTCTCTGCTGCTTGTGAATGACCAGCCCAATGTACTAGACTCCACTGAGGATTTAAAAATTATAGGAACTATAGGAATTAAAAACTACACTTTAGGAATTAAAAAATACCACGTTTTACAACTGGTTGCTTACAGGGCCGTGTTCTGTGCTGCTTTCTCAGTGGCTCTGTAACTTCCCGCCTGTGTCTTTTCTGCCCCAGGCCATATTATCCAATTTCTCTTTTTTTGCAAAGTGATGATGTAAGACTCCGTCTTTTAATACTTGGAAACCTTCTGTACATGCCTGCAGCAGAAAACCTGAATATGTCTGCCAGAATGTGCAAGACAGAAGTGCATCTGTTCCCCAGTTATAAAGTGGCTTCTTTCAGAGGGATTCCCAGCTCACTTCTGTGTCAGGTTTCACATTCCAAAACCTGCAGCAGTTTTCTTCCCAGCAGATATATTTTAAATAATTTTCAATTTAAACTGGTGTCACTTTGGCATGATGAATACTTTTTTTTTCTGCTCACAGTCATTCATTTTATTTTAAATGTTTTTCAGCCTGTCCACTTTTCCTTTTATGCCAACACTTTTTTTCATCAAAAGGTTACATTAAATATTTAAGTATCCTAATGATGGTAGTGCAAGGCTAGGAAGATGAAGGCAATGCAATTGCTCAGTGCTGTACCAGAGCAGCATTTCAACTATGTGGTTCAGACAAATCCTGCACCCTTTCACTCGACAGATAGCAGCTTTCAGAGTAGAAGTCTGGGTCTACATCAATTTTCCAAGTGTCAGCATTACCAGACTTGGCCAGCATTTGGATACAGGTTCTTTTTTGGATCCAGCAGTTTCTAGCTTAATATTGAATTTGTCAAAACTCTGGAAACACAAACTCATGAGCTTTGAGAAGTGCACATCAGGCCAACAGTCCAGTAATTTGTTTGTAAGTCTGTATTTAGTGAGAAATGACACGCCCTTAGTGAGTAACCACGTGCCCTTTCAGAAAGTGGAACCATCCACTGGACACAGCATTCCTTTTAACAACATTTACATTACAGCTTTTCTAGAATTCCATGTGGCCACTATCAGGGTCACCTGTGTCTCTTGGGTTGGAAATGTACACCAAAACTGCTTCCTCAATGGATTTTCTTTCTTATTATTTGAACAGGCTATCTCCTTTCTGTGAAACCAGTTCCTTGACTATCTCACAAAAAAAAAAAAAAAGAAGTCTTTCACACACTTCCCCAAAAAGAAATTCTAAATGTTCTCAGTCATTTAAAAGAATCACCAAATCACTAAGCTGACAACGAGTGGTGTTTCCTTGCCCAGCAATAGTTTTCACAGTATCTGTTGCTGTGCACACTAAATGGTGCTTCTGAGCTGGTGCACCTGTTGGAGCCAGCCACCATTGTCATCTGGGAGGCTCTTCCCACAATTTTGAAAATCACAGATAAAAATATACACCTTGATATTATACCCTTGATCTTCATTTCTTGATCTCAGCTTTGAGTGTGATGCCCTTTGAGGCTACTCCCCGTTATTCCACAAAACATCCAGTGACAACAAAATCTCTCTCTATATTTATGTGCAAGTACAAACAAAACCACATCTACATATATATACACACTATATGAATATATAAAAGCATATTTTTATATGTAAAAGCATGCCTCTGTACATAAACATCTAGCTGCAAAATTTGACTGTGAAGGCTTTTCAGAGGCTCAGATCTTTGTGTGTTTAAATACTCTTTCCCACACTGACAGGTGGTATCAAATTAATATCTTCAGACCTTGTATGGTCTGCTGATTTTTCTTTTTTTTCTACATTTCTCCATGTACTGCTGGGTACACTTGCAAGGTGTTTCTTTTCCTCAGGATTAGATTAAAAACTTTGTTCAGAGACAGTGGAAGCAAATTCTACTTCCTGTTGAAATACTTCTGTTGTTGCCTTGATGTATCATGATTTTTTTTTGTTGCTCTGTACTGGTCTACTCAACTCCCCAGTGTAAAACTGACCAATCTATCTAGATTTCTTGTCTGCTCCTTCCACCTTTTCACTTGAAACGGGTTTTAACCTCTGCTGTAAATTGTGACCAGTTTTCAGTTCAGGCAGCTGTTGTATGATTTCTTGACCACAGCCTGCTGTTATTTGCAGGGGTCTCAAATTCTACAGTTTACCTAATTTTGTATTAATTGACTGATTAATGGGTGAGTATTCAGGTTTTCCCAAAGGTTAGCTGTTGCCCAGAGGTGGTACTGATGCCTTCTTTTGGGTCACAATGCTGGTTCTATGCAGATTTTCAACCAGTGAGTATGGTTCTGGCTTTTGTTTGTTTCTCCCTGCTAAATTGTGGACAAACTAGCTATGATAGAGTGCAGTGTTGTGTTCTCTCTCCTTCACTGTCTCTCACTGAACAGAAACAAACCAGAAACTATTTTTCTATGTGTCTGAATTACAGGATTCCAGAAAAAACAAGAAGCTGTGCTACTTTTAAAATTATTATAAATAGCAGTAGTGTCCTATTTACTCAGTAGTTTTGTCGTATAATGGTATATTTCTTTTTGTAGCTTCTACCTTCCCCTTTATCCTGTCCTCTTATGCTGTTCCTGCAGTAAAATAAAAAAAAAATAGACTGGGAATGCCCAAGAGAGTCATGGCACCAATCCACCACAATGGGAGAGGAGATTTGCTGTAGGGGAAACAGAGCTGTGGTAGGAATGAATTCACACGCTCCAGTGAGGATAACTGAAGCTGTTTTCAGCAGAGCTGTTTCTCACATTACTTCTGTGCTGTTTTGCCATTGGGGGAAGCCAGCCATTCAGAGACATGGCATCTTCTTTGGGTTGTTATGAAAACAGCAGATGCCACCACTGGTTTTCCACTGGGACTGAATGAAGTGTTCAGTGAACAGAATGGCACTAAGAACTCACCTAAGGCAAGTTATATTTTATATTGAGAGGTAACTGCCACTCCTTTCCTGTCCCTCATCAGTTCACACTGTATGAAACAGTAAAACTGCCAACAATCTACATAACACCTTTCATCTAGAAGCATCCCAAAGCCTTTACAGAGATCAGTTTTCCCTACTGTTAAAGCACGAGAATCTTTAGCATCCAGTAACATTATACAAAATTCCAGGACGGGAAATGGAACAATAACAAAAATCCCATACCTAGACTAGGCAAAAGTTTACTGTTTTGGAGAAATAAACCTTCTGAGCAACCCAAAAGAGTTGTCCCATCCATGTGCTTCAAAATTGCTCTTGAGACATCCACATTTTGGAAACAAAAACATATTCAAGCTTCATAGCCTATGCTTACTTAGCCTGCCAGAAAACTATTTCATACTTTGTCTTTTTGATGAACTGGCTGGGAAACTGTGTCAAAATAGACAGCCATTTGCTCACAATCCATCACTCACTCAAGGCTGATATGCAGATACTTTCTACATAAAGAAGACGCTGTCATTGCCCTGAATAAATTACAATATAAGCACTGAGATAAAGCAATGCCACTGGAAACAGAGGAGGAACAGCCAAAATATTTAAATGCAGCAAAAACATAATGGGCACCAAACTATTCTTTAAATTTAGAGGGACTACCACAAAATAAAGACATTATAAATATACGTTTACCTGCACTAGGCTCTGTTTGATCATGACTCTTGTGGATTGTTTCTATCTAATTAAAACTGAATGTTAGAAATTGAAAGGAGATGATGGAGATGTAAAGGTGACTGACACAAACTACAAGATGGACTAGCATTGGTGAGAAAAGAAGAAAAAAGAAGGATATAAAGACATTTGAGCAAGGAAGGAAGAGCCTATGCAGCATGATAGGCTCAAGAAGTCACCTTAGGACCACGGAGATAGTAAAAGTAAGGGAAACAGTATTTCATATCCAAGTAGGTTAGCAGGAATACCTTTTCATGTGTTTGAACTCATCCATTTATTCTGTTTCTGAGGCAGTGGCTTTAGAACTAGGTATTTGCCACCTAAAAGGTTTTTTTTTAAAGTCACTTAAATTTTGCTGTGACCAAACTGGCTATTATAGAAGTATCAGTCTGCTACGCTATTCCAACTCAGCTAGGTCAAATTCTTACTCTAAACCTTAAGGACGAAAAATATTTAGGAAAAAAAACCCCACCTGCAATATATGAAAGAGTGTGTCTGCATTGGGAAATTGGAGTGATTCCAAAGGGCTCAAAAAACATCCTTCTGCTATTTGATAACTATGAAAACTTTAAACCAAAGAGGCATCAGGAACATGCTGACCACTAGCAAAACGTCTCACTGGAACAGTCTGGGGAAATCGGTGTCTTCCCCGGGGGTTGTGTCCGGGACTGCAGCCCGCCCTGTGCTGCTGGTGCTGAAGTTTAAAGCTCTGCTGCCATCTGCAGGGCTCTGTCCTTCCAGTCACTGCCACCTTCTCTGGAGACTTCCCCAGCGGAGCCACACTGCCATCAGGACGTCAGGCTGCATCACGACTGCTCTTTGGTCTATACCAGCCTCACTTGGACCCAAAAAGGCCAAGCAAATTCAAGGTTAAACTGTAAAGAAGTCAAAGACAAATTGGGTCTATATTTACCTTTTTCTAGATTATGTCGTTTCTGTAATCTTATTTCTAGCACGGCAAAATATGTCATTACCAAATATGAAAAGTTTGCAAACTGATCAAAAAATTAATTTATTTGAACTTCTGCTCTATAAAGAGACGTATGATTGCTTCTTAACACGAAACAATCCTGCTCTCAGCCAGGTGACCATCTTCAACAAGTATCAGTCCAATGTTTTCTTTAGACCCCCCTTCTTGCTATTAGCATACTTTAAAAACCCCTTCATATCTGACACAACACTGACCAGTTTCAACTCTTGTTGAGCTTTGGCTTTTTATGTCTTCTCCCTGCATGTACAAACCACAGCTCTGAACCACGTATTCTAGAGATTTATTGCTGGAAAGAAAAAGAAAGAGTTCAAATATGAAGATGAGGATGATTTTCAGATTTGATCCCTCTACATGTCAGTTCTAAGAGCAAAATAAATGAGATAGAGTGAGCACACTCCTGCATTTGCAGAGACTAAGCAAATTTCTGTCTTTCTTTTCGCTTGAAGGTGCTGGCTCCTGAGCTATCCTTTTACCAAACCTGAACAACTGTACTGGAGACAAATAGATTTATTGCTGATTCCATCAAAGTTCTGACTTACCTTTGGCATCTAACAAATTGATTTGTTTCTAATTTGAAGGGTTCAGTTTCAGGTCACTTTCTGATTCCTCTTGATGTTTTTTTTTTGGCAGTGTTCTCTGTACTACATTCAACATGAGATCGCTTTGATAGCAGAAATAATTAAATATTTAGGATAGACAGACAAGATTTTTCTTTATGTGAACTAAAAGTAACGTTAAGTAATCCTCACCTTCAAATTTGTTTTATTTGGAAACTGCTTTGCTTCTAAAAATGACTGATCTCATGAACAGCAGCAGCTTGTGACTGACAAATGTCAGTCTTGAAACTATTTGAGGTTAAAAAGAGTTAGAAACTAGCACTGACATTTTATTTCCAGGTTTGTCTTTTGTGATACAATCATTAGACCCTGCAGCCCTGAACCTGCTGCCAAAACAAAAAAAAGACTGGAATCATAGTAAACCTCATAATGTTTCCGCCGTATTGGTGACATGGGCTATAGACCTCCTAAGTGACTGACATAAATCTAAAAGTGCCATTGTTTGGCTCTGAGGCCCTCAATCCTAAGAATGCACAAGTTTCTCCATAAACTATTACCTGGCACTGCAGTTAAAAGTGAGCATCTGCTCTGACACGTGTTCTCCACCACCTGCAGCTCCTTCAGGAACATCCATCTGCTCTGCTGTGGGTCCTCCATGGGCAGCAGTGACTATTCCTCTCCATAGGGCACCTCCTCTGATCTTGGTGTCCCCTGTCTTGTTCCTCCCTCTTTTTGTGTCCCTCTCCTCTCTCCATTTCACACTTTATACTCTTTCTAAAACACATTTATTTCCACAGAGGTGCCACCAGCTTGGCTGCTGGGCTCAGCTGTGTCCCGGTGTGGGTCTGTGGTGGCTGTGCCAGCTCTCTCCCTCTGGCTGTGCCCAGCGTGGGGCAGCCCCTGACCTCTTCCCACAGGGGCCACCCCTGCAGCCCCTCTCTGCCCTGCTGCCAAAACCTCACCATCCACACACAGCATCAAGTGACATTATAAATGACAAAATTAACTTCAACCCATATACTTTTTGTTCCTGGTCCCTTCTCTCTGGAGACCTGCTCAGGTTATGCAGGGGAGGAATGACTGCAGGTGGGGCATTGTGTGACCCTCGTCAGAGAAAATGGCAAGCAGATAGTGCTGGAAATAGGCTGAAGAAAAAGACAGACTTATGATTTGGGCAGTTGTCATAAATCAAAGAATCACCAGCAAAGGTGTCAGCAAAAGCAGGCTTAATATTAAAGTGAAAGCACAACGAGGTTTGTTGGCAAGACCCATTCTACTATTTACTAGGTAGTTAAAGGACACAGAGAAAAATTGGACTGAAATCTAAAAAATCAACCTAAAATTAAAATCAACCAACAATTATCTATGCTGAGCCCGGGCATGGAAAAGGCTCTGAAGAAATGCTGAAGGACAAAAAGCAACAAGAAGACCCTTCCTTTGAGTCACAAGGTTCAGGGTAAATGCCCTTGTTAAACTTTATTGACCAGTGAATTTGACTAGTGGTTTAGGCACAAAGGTTTTAACAGCACTTCAATCTAACAGCACTCAACTGATCAAGTTAAACAGTTTAGCAAAATATTCATATAAAATTTACTATAGCACAACAGTAACCTATAGGCCTAAGTTAGTTACATATCTAAAGTACTAAAGAAGCTTAGAAAGCAGCATTCACAGTAGGTTTGCTACAGTATATTCACACCTGCACACACACACAGACCTAAAGGAGGGTGTACAAGGGATATACTGTGAAAATTCCTCTCAAATTCAGCGGAATACTCACATCAGATGCCTTTGAACCTTCTCCATGGGCAAAGGGTTGGGCCTCTGGGAGTGGGGGTTTCAGCCCAGGCTCCATCTCAGGTGCTCAGTGGCAGCACCCTAAGCAGAGCAAATTTGAGAGTTTGCTGGTTCTAAGAGTTGTCCCACGGAGGTTGCAGCCCACTGCAGTCCAGGAGAGCACACAGGGTCTCACTCAGGCCCACTGCTCATAGGGTCCCATAACAAATGGCTTTAGACACAGGGATTTTCCATCCTAACCACAATTCAAGCTGGTAACATTCTTGGAAGGTTTGACAACAAAAACGTTATTCTACTTGGGTTGTTATTCAGGCAAGAAAAAGAAGTTTCCAAGGCTGTTTGTAAAGAAACACAAGCTCTGTAGCCAGGTCCCAAGTTCCTGGGAGCAGATGGTGTTTCTGATAAGCTCAGAGGAGTGGAGCACAGGGGCTGCTCATCAAGGCCAAGACCTGACGAGCATTTCTGAGATTGTGGTGTGGACTGGGGAGAAGGGTGGGGTGTGTTGCACCACCACAGCAGTAAAACTGCACTGTGGAGAAAGTGATTTAATCCCAATCTTTGCCATAAAATTACTAAACAGTACTTAGCAGTTCTTTAAAACAACCATGACCAAGTTCTCTAAGGCAGGGAGATATTTTTCCACCAACACTGTGACTCACAGCTAACAAATTAAGTGAATGAGTACACAATCAGACCTTCAGCCACAGAGGCAGATACCTAGAGCAAGCCAGGTATTCTAGGTACGAGAGGAGACAACGAGGAGCATGGCATAATCCTGAGAGGATTTACAGAGGGCGAGATCAGACAATTTCCAGCTGAGGTCTACCTGGAGTTTTAACCGCTGACTAAACGTGCACACACTGCCGAGCTGGCCTCTCCACAGCTTTGCACCACACTGCATCAAAGCTGACAGGCTCCACAGAGCTGAGCTGACTCCTCACAACCTCTGAACTAGTGTCTCTGCATCCTCAGCATCATTAATTTGCGACCCAGATAAACCATCCATACATCATTAACAGCTGCACATCCAAGGATGCTCAATTTGTTCCCGTATCCAGGTCCCTCTTTCCAGAACCTTTATTTTTCTACACTCTTTCTCTGCTGCACAAAATACACACACACATTCCCCTCCATGCCCCAACTTGAGACTACATTTTCTGCTACTATCTATAAATTGGCAACTAAAAGGTACTTGTCCAACCTCGTGCACACCTTCTCTTGTACAAGACTGAGAACTTAAAAGTCAGGATTAGGTAGCTCACTCTTGCTCTGGAGAACTTGCTTAAGGCTTCCATTATGTCCTTTAAAAGCTGTAATGCAATTAAAACATTTTCCATTTTGCAAGTCAGAAGCCAGGACATCCTCAAAATGTTAAATGGTTTGTTTAAATTAAAGCACTTGTTCTATGCTTGAGTTTAATGTTTTGTATCAAAATCAATATGAGCACAATGCAAGTCAGGTCAGAGAACTTAAACAACTGGAGAATCTTAGTTCTGCTTTTCCAGACTTCAGACTATTTAGTAATAATTTTCTTATAAAGAGGAATTCATCGTTTTACTACCCATATAATCTACACCATTAATCCAAGGAAAAACAGATCACTCTCCAACCTCTGCAGCTGGAACAAGCCCTGTCTATTTACGCAGGAGTAGCTTGAGGATGTTAGGCAGATTTCCCAAATTTTCAATTACTGAAATAATGTCACCTATTGGCTCATAAAGTGCAGTGTTATTTACGTTATTTTCAAAGCCAAATGACAATGCCTCTTGCTGAAAATTGGTACCAAATCTGAAATCACTTACTGTTTTCTGGTCAACTAAAACAAGCATGCTTTGCAGGAAACTCAGTTGTTTATTCAAATCTAGGTCTGGATTAATGATTTCAGGAGAGTTTCCCATAACCCAAATACTAACATTCAGATACTCATACCTGACACAAGCCGTAATTTTTCAGCAAGTGTCAAGCCAATTCCACCAGCCTCGTTTCACAGCAAAACCAAAATGAACACACAGCAGCACTTCATTAATCTCTCGCTGCCGCCTATTTTATTCCATCAGGGTGGCCCTGCTTCACGTCACTGTGTAGCTTAATGTGCTGTACATGTAGGATGTCCATTATTTTTTCTACTGTAAATGTGCTGCAGTAAATCCATAAAGAAACTCAATTTGTACTACTTTTTGGGTTGCAGACGTGGTATCTCGGCAACAGTCATGCCTGCTTTTCCCTCTGCAGATGCTTTGCTGACTCACCTACTCCTTGATACAGCAGCTTTCTCAGCAGCTTTATTTGGCTGTGCAGCACCAGTGCATACACAAACATAGCATTTACTTCTCCTCCTGGGGAGCAATGGACTATGCAGCTTCCAGAGGATGAAATATGGGTGGGTTTGCCTTTTGCTGGGCATGTGCTGCTGTGGGCTGTGAGGTAGAATTAAGGTACAGCAAGGGAATGTGTGCAAGCTGTCAAGTCAATAACCTATGAAGATATTTTGGGGTTTGTTTCACTTCTGACAGCTGATGTTCTATACTTTTCTCCATAAACCAGCAAAATTCCCATGAATTCTTTCAAGATCATGCCATGCCAAGCACCAATAACCACATAAGCTGTTATTTGAAAAAGAGTTACTGGTGGTAAAACACAGTAAAATAGCCTACATGGGTTTTAGTAAATGTACAGATTTTAAGCTGTAAGTTGGGAAAACAAGAGCTGTCTCAAGCTTTTAAAAATCCTACTTTTTTGGAGTGTCTTTTCAAATTACATCAGTTACTAAAAGAGAGGCTAGACCACACAAAAATGCAAGAACAGTAAAAGTTATACAATACAAATGCAAAACAGTAAGTAGCATACATATCCTATTTTAATTTTCACTTTTCTTTTAGGTTTCTTCCACTTTTCACTGTTTGCATTGCTTCTGCTACTTGCAATTCTTCATTGCTTCTGGTAATCTCAATAACTCTTTTCTTGACTTAACAATCTGTTCAGTCAATGGAAAAATCAAAACAAAACAAAACAAAAAAACCCCCAATCAATTGAATCAACTGCAGAACTTTTTTCAGAATACACTGAACGGAAAAAAGAACTAGCCAATTTAAGAGGTTAAATACAACTAATTAAATACCTCCTTATCTTTTAGTTATGTTCATTTGTAAATTTGACTTAGTAGGTATATTGCCTTTATTCATCAGATGGCACTTACCAATTCCAATACCATAATCATTAACATAACACACTCTAATACAGCTGTCAGCTTCTCTCTCTCTGACCTCAGTTTTTCTCTCATATAAAGGATGAGGAAAATGTCTGGAATGTCTTCCCGTCCCCTGAAGAAATGGCAAAACTGCTCTCCCAAACAGCAAACGAAACTGCCCAGTGACATCACTATTCGGATGAGATTGCTCTGGACCAGATGACCCAGGAAGCTGCTGGAGTTCTCATTTCTGTCTTTGTAGGTTTTTCACACAGAGAAACAAAAAGGCAGGAGAAGTATGAAATGCATGAAAAGAGATGAAATGGTAAAAAGGAAACCACGAGTGCAACAACAACAACAACAACAACAACAAACACCCCGCTCCCCCCCCCAAATACTGCAGGGTACTACTTCAGGGAATTAATTCTTAAAAATAGTGAAGTGTATTGAATTGTGGAGTGCAAAACCATATTTGAGCCACTGCTGGAGAACACCTACCTGGGGGCAATATTGGACCAGCTATGGTATAAAGAGGTATATCCAGTGCTGAATAAATGAGTGACAGATGTACTGAATGTACTGAATTTATCTCTGGAACCAGGAGAATCAGTTCTTTTATGTCAGTTTGTGTATTGTCAACAATACACTACTGTTTTAACTTCCTTATAATACTCCTATAAACAGCATGAGACTTAAGGATTTTGACAAATATCAGATGAGAAGTTGTGTGTAAACGATTGTTACAGAATGGCTCATAATGAAAATCCTAACCCTTAAAAATGGCAGTAAATGTTGTGTCATGTCATTCTTTCAATACAGCTAAATAGTTTCCTAAAAGGGCTATGGGGATCATCACCAAAAAAATCCCTTCTCTGTATCAGCATATAATTTTCTGTGGTGGCTTACATATTTATTGTTCTGGGTACAGATGGCAGACCCATGATGAATTTTGGAATTCAGTCAATACCCCAGTATTCCACCCTTTAAAGCTGGCTGTTGTGTGAGACAATTCTCAGAGGCTAGGCTTTTAGACTAAAAGAAAGTGCTGCCTGAGGAAGAAGGGTGTTGGCTAGTGTCACTTCAGTTTTGCCCAAGTGGAGTTTGAGATAGCTGCTCTTCCTCCAAGAATTGATGCTTTTCAGACATTGTAGAATCTCTGCAGCAAGGTTGGCTCTGTCTCTGGAAAAAGAAGGTGGGTCTCATCAACAAAAACCAGTGTAATTCTACATGTTCACAGAAGAATACACAACTTCTGTACTAACAGAAAATGTTACAGAGAGAAATTGCTGCCACAGACATGGAATAAATAATAAGCCAATTAAAAGAAGTGAAATTATGTATTTGTGTGGAGCTTGGCAAGATGCCCAACTCTGCTGTACAGATGTGAGATTCATAAACAGCTCTTTCATCAAACTGACATTATCCCCCCAAATGACAAGAAAAGACAGTTAATATGTTAATTGAGATGTCAGAAGAAAAGATTTTGATCAACGATTAAAAAACCCATTCATCTACTCTACAACAGGTGTGATAGTACTTTCTGATATTTTTGCTGCCAAAATTCCCAAAGTGAAGCAATCAATAGCTAAATCAAGTAATCAATCTCTCCAAATCATATTATACAGGAAGAAAATTTATTTTCGGGTACTGAACACTACAGAAGTCTAGAAAATGAAGTGGAGGGAAAAGGCTGCACTCAACTGAAACTGCTGAAACTACAGGGGAAATCTAGGTCAACAAAATTCAATTATGAGAGCTGTGTAAGCAATTGAAAAAAACCCACACTAATATTCATTAGAGGAAAAAAGGGCTTACTTTAACTTTCAAAAATAAATTTAAATTCGAAAGCTTAAATAGTTACAAAATACATGTTTGAATGTGATTATTCACACTTTACATTCTAAATGGGAAATGTGCAGGTAAGCTGCACAAGTGACAATTACAATGCAGAAACCATACTACTTAGGCACTGAATTAATGCTATAATTTGAATCGTGAATATCCACAACAAATTGTTCATAAAATATTCACAGAACAACGTTTACCAAATAAATTTACAAACTCAGGCAATAAAGTTATTGTGAGGATTTTTCTGAGCATTTTGTCAACAGAAGAAAGAAACTAATGTACTGAATAAATTATCCTCCAGGAACAGCCTCTTATTTTGTGATTACTGAGTAGATTGGCAAAAGTAACAAAAACTTTAGTGGAACTGAGTATTAACATTTCATTGCACAATTTATTTAAATGGGAGAATTTAAGGATTTTTAAATTGCTATAACTTGCAAGCCTATCTCATTCTCCACAGTGGATTTGAACGTATTATTACCACCCTGGGATAGCCTTGTCCTAAATAATGTTCTAGGGAGAGAAGAATTGTATATCCTGTAGGGAAGGGGATGTTTTTTCTGCCTTGAAAACCACTTGAATGCCATTATCTCTACTGGAATAGATTTTCTCACATGTCAGTTGAGGTAAGATGTTGTGAAATCTAAATGCTAGTCACCCTGTCAGAAACTGGTAGAAACAAAACCAGATAACAGACCTCAGACCAAAGCAAACAGATGCATTTAGTTTTGCAAAGATATTTGCTGGCAGCTCCATTTTATTATGCAGAGCATAACTTAAAAGGTTTTGAGTTAATATCAAGAGGTTTGGGGGCTGAGTTTAAGTAGACTGTTACTTTTCTTTCATTTACATTATTTTATAAATATTTATTCTCAAACCAAACAATGCTAGGTATCCACTTCCCATATATCTGGTGTATCACACACAAATCCAACACACACAGATGCTAAAAATAAACATTACTAGCTGATAGACTCTGGAACTCTTTAAACTGGAATGTTGTCCATCAGCTGAGACCTTAGTATTGCCTAGGTACAAAACACAACTCTAGATTGCTGTTAGAAATGACACATATTTGGCTAAAAATAACATCTTCTGGAATCAAAGCAAAGAGGAGTCTGAATCCTATTGTATCAGACACATTTTGAGTTATAGCTGTAGAAATATCTTGCTAAATACAATGGAAAGAGGAAGGATCAAAACCAGAGCAGATTTAATGGGCTATTTATTCTTTTTGTAGAAAGGCGAGTGATTTTACTGCCTGTAAAAATTACAACTAGGTTTCATTCAGAAAGGAGTATTTTAAGCTGTCTTGCACAGCTTCATTCCTATGAACAGCTGTTTTAATTCCAAGAGATTAAAAAGATTACATTTGGGAGTTTAAGTGTAACCACAGCATCCATTTTTCCTCCCTTTGGGGCCATCAGTGTTGCACTCCTGTGAATGAGTCATGTTTCAGGTTCTAATAATATATCTCAAGCCTAACCTGTAATACCTTACTTGAGTCAGGTTTTGGGGTTTCATACAGCTTTTCACATTCCTGTAAACAGCTTCTCCTTTTACTCCTCTTGTGTAATATAACCCTGAGTTTGCAGTCAAAATGTAGTGTTGATGGTGGTTTCCACAAGCCAGGTCTATCAGTTACCTTTAACCTAATACTTCTACCCCACAGTCCTATGCCCTCATGCCATTTTACTTCAAGTGGTAATTTACAAATGAGATAAATTACATCTAAATGTATTAGGAAGTCTAATTACCAACACTCATGTGCATTTGGGAGGTGGATCTATTCTTCACTTTGCTAGTGAAGGCAAAGTATAAGACAATGAAGAACCATTGATATTTAGAAGCTGAGGCCTTTGAACCAGTTTTGGACTGCTTACTGCTAAAAAAATAATTTTGAATCTTTATATTAAGATGATCATGCATCTTCCTAAAACACATAAGATTCTTAACTCCTTTTGGCTAAATCCAATTGAAAATTTTCTCCAAGTTTGCCATGTACAAGAAGAACAATAAAGCATATATCAAATGGAAGCTCAAAAGTCAACTAAAAATAATTATAAACACATATGTCCTTGTGTGAATGCTCTCTCTGAGTTTATTCCTTTTGATTTAAAAGGATCATGCACGGACAATGAACTGAATTCAATCCCCACAATCCCACAACACAGTGATGCTAAAGGCAATAGCTATAGTTTAAAAGCATCCGAAAAGAGGTTCTAGAAGACAACTGTGTAATGGAAGTACACACCCTGCACCAAGACAGAGGACTGGAAAGAAAAGCAAAAGATTCTGCCATCAAGTGGCTTGAGATAAGAGTCAAAACAAATAAGGTTGATCAGGACACAAACTGCCTGCAGGACAAGGCAGCAGCAAGATCATGGAAGAAACAGACACGGCCTACGGATGTTCACTTATTAGCTCTCAATACAGGTGGAGAGTTAAAAAATCAACTCCTATCATAAAAAAATAACTCCTATCATATAGTTACTAACTAAAACCAGGCCCCATAACTCTGGTCTGTAATTCAGACTGAGGCTTGAGAAGGATAGAAAGCATTATGATGAATCAAACCATCACCCAAGCATCCTCCTAAGATTTAATTGTTTTCGTTGTGCAGATGGTTTGACATGTTCTATGTTCATGAGTCTCTGTGGTACTTGCTGTCTGGTTACCTTGGTACCTACTGCAGAGCCATCCTAAGCCTGTCCTAAACCACTGGCTACATAAAGAACAACAACATTCCCAACACCTTTTTTTTCCTGCTCGCAGATCCCTGAGTGCAGTGAGACCTCAATTGCCCTGATCGGCTTCACCCGGGACCTTCTTCCAAGCCTTCCACTCATGGGCCTGGGAGCCTCAGTGCAGCTCAGAACACCTTCAGCCTCTGGTTAAGCTACATGGGAGGTGTGTCCCCCTCCAGTGTTGTCACAGCTGTGACTTTATTCAGCCATGAACCCTATTCCTCCTGGGCTGTGGAGCAGTTTCACCATTTGACCTTGGATCTCCCTTGACACTGTGGACTTCCCTGGTGATCACTGGGCTGTGTCTGCCTATTCCTTCTGATACTGGCTGTACAATTTTCCTAAAAGAGATATAAAACAGGCAAATTAAGGCAACACCTATTTTGCTCATTAATGCCAAATAAAAATGCTTTCTTTTGATTTCCATTGTTTGGTCTCTCACTCTTATGTCCATCACTTCATGTAAAAGGACAAGCATTCATTGAAGATGTAGAATGATATTACTGTTTAATGAACTTCTGATTGTGTTTTGAGTTGTAACTATTTTCCTGGATTCTCCTGGTCAAGGATGATGCCAATTGCTTTAAAGCTTGAATGAGATTCAGAATAGTTGTTATGAATGACTCTATGAACTACAATTGAAGGGGAAAAGGAAAGGTTGTGGTTTTTGGTACTTGTATTTTTTATTTTTAACAATTCAAACTAGTCAAAAAGTCAGACTAAAAGCTACTACCTTTCTCTAAAGCAAAAAAATAAAAGTTATCACTCATATAATTACCCAAGTCTGTGCAGTGCCTAGTGAAGAAGAATTCAGACAATGAAGAAGAAACATCCTGAAATAAGAATGGGAATTAAAGCCTTCTGCCTCCTCATAGAAAAGCCTCTCACGTTCAAACAACCTGTTTGCCATTGCTGAAGGGATACATCTTTTCTCCTGCTGTGGTAATGGGAAAAAGGGAAGGCACCCTCAGGAGCTGCAAACTTGCTGGCACGTGAGTGCAGGATTTCCCACTGACAGGCCTTCTGTGCTTTTTCTGAATGGGGTGTAGACCCTGTGGTCATGCCATAAACACTGCATTCCTCCATGATCCTCCTGGGAGCTGTGTCATGGGAATGATGTCCTTTGTTATCAATACAGGCTGTTCTTGTAACCCTTGTTTGGCTGCTTCTTCCCGTGATTTCCCGCACGTGCACATTTCCATCCCCACAGCATTCCTGGAAATCTTGGTATTTCATTCCACAAAGACTAGCCCAGCTGGATTGCTATGGATGTAGTCCAGGGAAACAGACAGTGTCCTAGGAGATATTCTGCTGCATCCCTGGGAGGCTTTACATACATGGAGTTTTCCACATTCCCAAAGTGGTTTTGGTTCAGAAGTCTCAGCTTCACACCTCTTGGGTAGCACCCCAGAAACACAAACTTGCAGGGGAGCCTCAAAATGTGCCTGGGGCTGTGTCCTGACACTATAGCTTCCAGACTAGGACTGCCTGAGGGAGATGCCCACCACTGTCCCAGGGGAGACTGAGCACTTATCTGCATGTGGGTTCAGGACAATTCCCATCATGATTTGTGATGCTGCTCTCCCTGCTGAAATATTCTCTTGCTCAACAGGTGTTTTCTTCAGCGAGATGGTGTCTCTGAAGATGATGGTGCTGCATTATCTGATATCTCTTCTGGAGATAGTCAAGGGTGAGGAAGAGGATGCAGGTAACTGTATGTTTGTGTGTGTGTGTGACTTTGAAGTGAACTGGGCCCCTTCAGTGGCAGCCTCATGAAACCACGCCTAGGCTGACACTCAGGTGGTCCTGCAGCCCTGTCTGTGGGGCTGTGCATGTCCCTAGAGCTGGAGAGAGACCCCCACTTGCATGAGGGACATGTTACACTTTGCTATAGGGCAGTAAGTAGAGATGTGATCCCACTGAACAGGGTGGCTTCTACCCTCAGGTTGAAATTGGGACAAAGGGCATTTATGGTCACAGCAAGGGGGTGTTAAAGTCCCCAGGATGGAAAAGGTTTTCAGACACAGACAGGCTGCCGGGTACTGCTGTCCCTGTACATTCCAGCTGATGGCTGGACACCAGGTCAGGTAGAATCGGTGACTGCCTGGGTTGCCCACCACATCCTGAGCTGCTGGTATCTCATGAGAGTTGTCCTGGGCTAACTGAGTGGTCACATCCTTGGGCTGAACCTTGGCTCTGTCTCTGTGGCCAGCTTTAGGCCTGTCCTGTGAAATAAGGATCTGATCAACTCCACACAGACCTGGACTTGACTGCACCTTGGCAGGGAAGTGGCTCCTGTTCCAGTGGAATTAAAAGGAGAAACTGCAGGCTCTTAACATCAACTGGGTCTATTTTTTTCTTGGCAAAGGTTGCTTGGTTTTCCTAAGAAGAAAACTTCTTAATTATTGTAGCAATTTCAGCAATACACAAATGATCACAGCTTTATTAATTTCTCAGCCATTGCCAACAATATTTCAGAACTCTTACTGAAATCATCACTCCTCGTCAAGGGTAAGTATCTGAATCACCTGAGACTGCCTTTTCATCATCGTGTGGAACACCGTGATCACCCAAAACTCCTCTCAAAAATAGTGCTAGGATGGATATTACTCCTCACCCACTGGCTTTGCAGTATTATTTCCTCCATTTAGTTTTGCAGGGGCTTAGGAATCAAAACTGGCAAAATTTTTTCCTAGACCTGCGTTTTTAACAGCATTTTAGAAGGACTACTCCTTTTAAGACGTGTTGATAGCAACACTTGGTTGCTCAGAGTAACTCAAAGAACTCGTCAGAAGCTGAACTCATCTTGCAGTGTCTGAAGAACTGAAGGAATGCCTCTTCTAAAGCAGACTCAAGACTGCTGTGTTCAGAGGCATTTGCACAGCCACCGTGAGTAAGGAAGCAATATTCAATGGAATTAAAACTTCTCTCAAGAGCTAACTGATTCTTCATCATGTAGTATAAACACAGACAGGCCTTTGAGCAAATTCTTTCAGATTAAGTTTTTTGGTGCCTCCTTTAACAGAACAAAAGAATTTTAAAAAATTTCATTTTCCATGTAAATTTTACTCTGAGATTCAAATGAATTTCCTGTTGTTCTTTTGTAGAAATGTATTTCTGTTGAGAAAAATTTCAATGTTTCTAGTGTTACAAGGTAAGAACAGGAAAAGTATTTCCTTTTTTTCAGACTTAAAAATACAAGTATGAAATACCCATGCTAGTCATATATTTAACTATCTATCTATTCTACAAATTAAAACAGCAGCCTATTTTATTCTCAGATCTCTTACAGGCTTTTCTTGGTCAAGAGAATATAATTTTAAAAGTGTGATTGCAGGCAAGGCTATAAAATGAACACTCCAGCGGTTGTGACACTCTTCCAGCTCTCTTATTAGATCGGAAGAGAAGAGCTTAGCTACTTCCTTGACAAAAAAATTTCTTCTCTGAACATGTGCATGAACCCTGGTAGGATTATCTGGTCCATCACTTGTCCTGTGACAGGCTTAATCATCTCTGCGGAACCAAAACTGGCTTGTGGCTAAACAAGCACCCTCAGCTGTCCCCTGCCTGCCAGAACTGCTCAAGGAAAACTGCAATAGGAAGCACCAGCCCTTTCCTGGAAGTAGATTTGTCTTGTCCACGTTTCTTGTGATGAAGCCATTTTGGAAGCTGAAATGTTAGGCTGGAGTAGGACTTGATCCAAGACTTTTTCATGCTCAAGACTGTGAAGACCATAAAGTGATTTTTTAAAGTTTGGAGCTGGTCTCTTCAGCCAACTAACTCAACCCATGTTGATGTCAGTGGTACACTTCAGAGAGACCCCTATGACTGAATGAAGGGGGCTAAGAAGTCAGACCACACTGATAGTGTGTTTGGCTGGAAGTGACTACTGGAAAAAGAGAAACTGAAACTCCTTTTCTAATGAAGCTTTTTATTCAATTATTAAATAGAAAGAGGTAATAACTTAACTGTGCAGACAAAAGGAGGAGCACACCAGATGTATAGAATTTGTACATTTATATGGCTTGGGGGAATAAACTCTTTCAGGAAGATGAAAACTTTGATTCTTAATAGAATTAAATTTCATACTGATCCAAGCCAAGATAGGAATAAAGTAGGAAACACATAATTTCGATATTCACAGAATAAATTCTTCTTCATTAGGTCAGTTGTGGATGCTAGATCTTCTTTTGGTCCCCCCTGTAAACGAAACAAGAGAATATTTAGCCTTCAGAGGTCTCTGAACAAACTGTAGCATCTCTAAAATATGTACATGCTAAATCATATTTTATCTGGCAACTAAGATTGCTTTATATTTGTGGCCACGTCAAAGTGGCACAGAGAATCTTTTTTATTTTTCTTTCCTTCCATAGCAACAGTGGACAGAAATAGACACTACAAGGAGACGGTGCAAAACTGCTGGTTTGGTTTGGGTATATGGTCAAGTGAGTGCATTTCAGTGGATTCCTGCAAACCCTGTGTGCTTGTTCTTATCCCATGGCAGCTACAAGGCTGCATGACACAGCCCAGCGCCCTTTCCCACCAGCACAAGCTGCACCGTTGTGCAGTTGCTGTAGGCTGCAGTCACACACACAGCAATTCCTTTATTCCAGCTGCTACACGCTAACTCCAAAGCCTGTGGTCACTTAATTGTTTAGTTGGGGCCCTAGTTCTTAATTAAATGGGACCGAAGAAAATGTGTTCTAGCTGGAAAGATTCCAGGAACCCTGAGCATGGAAATGCTGCCTCTCTTCTTGTCGTGGGGCTGGGTGACCTCATTCGCCATAGATGTGTCTCACCATCTGAACTGTGTGATTAAACCTGCACCTTTTTCAGGGGAATGATATATTCGAATGCTGCATTACGATTTATTCTCTTTCTACTGTGCTAGTAACACTAGCAGTGTCATTAAATTGATTGCCTTTGCTCGCTCATGCCTTGGAATGGCACATATCTGAGAGGGAAGGTGAACAGTGAATCACCTAGCTGACACAACTTATCCTGAGTGAGGCCCCATCTGCATGAAAGAATAACTAAGGTCAGTGTAGAACTGATCCCTTGTGTCAAAAGCAAGGAAGGAAGTAATGACCCTCATGGAGAGCAGTTCTTCAATGTTTTTCATTAAGTGACTAGGAAGGTTGATTTGACATGGACTGTTTTCCTTGCCATTCTCCTTGTTCTCAGACTTACCAGGACTAAAGGTGGCTTGGAAACCAGAAGCTGTATGGGCACCATCTGTGATGAACTCTACAAGCATAAGATTACCAGAAGCAACTATGCTGTTGGGTATCTCTGATCCACAGGTCTTGTCCATGAGAACCGGAGAGGACTTGCTGCATCCATCATAAACTTTAACATAGTCACCCTGACAGCCTCTAGTTTGCTGCAGCTGAAAAGCTTGAAAGTGCAGGGAAACCTGGAAGGGAGGAGAAAATCGGCTTTTAATATATAAGTATATACTTCTTTCATGGAATGTCCTTTGAAACAGACAGAATATAAACTATAGGCAAGCACGGACTCACCGACTAGAACTGCTAACCCAGCTTTGCCTCTCTTCCCTTGAAGTTGTGGGGTTCAGATCTAGTCACTGAATGCTCCCATGCTCAGGGAGCTTTGTCTTGATTTTGCAAACCTGAAGCCCAACATGTGGAGGTTTTTCAAAATCACAACTCTGCATTGTCTTTGCCTATACCTGGCTTAAGCACATAAGAAGTAGAGACTACTCTGAAATTTTTGTCATGGAGGTCTCATCTGGCAACTGCTGTACAAGCACAAGATGCTTAACCTGGAAAGAAGTTCAGCCATATTTCAAGACCACTATTAACCTGTGGTTACCTTTCTGGATTGGGTTCGGATGAGCCAGACACAGTTGGTGTTATCTGAGTAATTCCTTGGATGGTTGGCAGATCTCAGTGACCCAAAAAGTCCATCAAGTATAGTGCTGCAGCGACCTGAGGAAAAAATGCTGCTTCAGGATTGCAGAAGTTCTCAGTCATTCACAACTACAGTCTCTTCAGAATGGACTGATCTCTGTTTTCTGATCTGTCAGCATTCATTTCAGAGTACTGGTACATCTTGATTAAAAGGAGGAATCATGTTGTCCTAATTTTCATATAATGCATCAAAGAGGAAAGTAGAGGAGTGCCCCGGAAAGCATTCAATTTTTATTGATTAGCTCTGTCTTTAGCAAAAGAGATCTCTTTCTGCCACTCTATAAAGAGTGTGAGAGGTTTTGATTCGCTGCAGTTGGTGCCACTGTCTTCCATTGAGAAGGGGAAGTTAAGCGATGTCAGAAGAGTCAAGCACAAACATGACACCTCTACGACGCTTAAATTCTTAGCTGAGGAGGACCACTTGGGGTGTAATAGGTAATACTTTCATCAGGGTTTTTTTCCCTCTGAATAAGTTTCTGTGATTGTATATAAAGATTTCTTCTAGCAGAGGTTACATATAAAGAATTTAAACATACAAACTTAGAATGACAAACTTTTGAAAACTGGACAAGGCAACATGAAACTGTTCAAGTTCAAAGGAGCATTAAAAGTGTTTTGTTTCGGCTCAGATCTTAAATACCAGCTGCCATGAGGAGCAGTGAGGTCTGGCTTTTTGGGATTTATAGTTGTCTGCTGAATTGTAAGAAACCAAATTAGTCCACTGAAGTTTAAAACGTGGTATGCACTTAGTCCAGTTGCAAAGCAGCCACTTATGCTAATAGCAAATGTGTTTGACTTAATTAAGAGGCAAGCTTCCATTTTCTTACTAATCACAATGTGCCTCCAGCTTCACCTTTACATTCCCTCCCAGAGAAACCCTAGTGGGTAGCAGGAATTCATGAGAATAGTCTCACAGTCTGATCAAAAACAGCTGTCTCTGCAAGGTGCCCAAATCTGAGTAGCGAATAACAGGGTGGCCTTGGGATACTTACTGCAGTTGTAAAGTTTGTTGATTTTGGCCAAGTCCAGGTTGCTCATCCCTTGTCTCTGTCCAATATGTACTGATCCATCAGGAATTGGTACAATAGTCGCTTTCCCAGTGGTATTGCTGAGTGAGAATCTGAAAAGACCCATGAGAAACAGTGTTCTCTAAGCACCATAACTTCTCTCAGGATTCAGTAGGATGCTTTGGAGAGAGAACAAGAATTGTACATAAGCTGTTGCTGTGACTAATAGTGCTGTTTAAACAGGTCTCATTGAGATGTCCACCAGTAAGCAGAGTCAATGTCCAGATGCCCTCCTTTGCTCCCAAGCCCAGCAGTGGAGGGCTCCCTAATGGAAAGCTAAGGGATAATGTATCCCAATCCTAGGAGCAGCTTGTCTGAACTGACCCACGGTGTTTTTCTCAGAAGGGGAATTGGGGAAACTGGTAGTTAGCAGAGAGTTATGACACGAACTAATTCTAATGTAAGATTTGAGTTCCAAAAATCATAATGCCATGCTGCTACTTACGGGCCATAGTGCATTACTGAGGAATAGTCATACGGAAGACCCAGGTTATTGGAGTTTTCAGATTTCTTGAAGTTTGGTCTGTCAGCTGTAATATATGATATTGTACTTGAGTGTGCTTCCTACCTACTCCCTTCAGGGGAGAAGGGAGAGCTGGGAGCATTAGGATGTGTCTATGCCACTTCCTACATTGAGGAGTTCAAAGTGCTCACCAGTACTGATGTACTCCCACATGATCTTTACATGGTTATCTCTGTCGCTTCGAGAGTGTTCGTGAAAAAAGCCCAGGACATGCTCCAGTTCATGCTGAATTATTCCTTTCACCATGCAGCCTCCTTTCCTCACAGAGACAGTCTGTTCACCTCCTACTCTCCCATGGTATGACCAGCAGCTGAGAGAGGTATTGAACAACAACAGAAGACTTATGGGATTTTTATTGGCAGGCAGGCAAAGAGGCAGAACAGAGAACCTTGCTCCACACACCTCTCGTGGGAGTGGAAGGATTTCTCTCTCTCCACTCTGATAGTCAGAGTGTACAGAGGCAACAGTGACCATATAAAAGAATGAAACATATGATCATTGCTAAATCTTTCTGGAAGACTTTTGTTAGCACAGAGGTTCCTGAATTCTGACTTTACTGTGACTTTAAAACCCTTGAAATAAGAATTTTTTTTTCAAAATGCTGAAGACAGTATCAGAGTTGGAGATAAGATGGAGATAACACTTTCAAGCTAAGTGTTGAACAATTTTCCCATAAGCTCTAATTCTGAGCTTGATGGCCAACAGCGTGGTTCAGAGAACTGTTTATTTTGTAAGTTGAAATTGGTTTACTTTTGTAAATAGGACCTACGGTATTCAATATATGTTGTGC
This sequence comes from Nicator chloris, assembly GCA_013400495.1. Taxonomy (NCBI): domain Eukaryota; kingdom Metazoa; phylum Chordata; class Aves; order Passeriformes; family Pycnonotidae; genus Nicator; species Nicator chloris. The sequence goes on from WAAE01024161.1 coordinate 55,829, forward strand.
TGAAGTGTGCACTATACCACCCAGAAAACAAGAGCTTAGACATTCTTTCCCCTTTATGGTGTTTTCCCATGATTTGTATTATTTCAGTGTCTGCAGTGAGTTCCTGATATACCTGATAAGCCCTTGCACTACTGGAGTATCCAAGGGAGATTCCTTGGCACTGTGATAAAACAAAAGCCTCTCTGAGGTCACACAGCACCGGTGTAAGCAAGGATTGAAAAACAGAATAGAAATGACTTGTTAATTTATCATTCAACTCACCCATCAGCAGATTTAATACTGAGGTAGTCACGTTCTGTCCTGCGCTTCACAAAATTAATACAAGTCAGTGCTTCAAATTCTGCCATGGCATCATGAATCCCTTTTACTTCACTCTCCTCTGGGGAAGAAAGGGTTAATTTTAGGGGTCACAAGCAGACATTAGCAGATGCCAGTAAAATCTCACATATTCTCAAAAACAGGGTAAATGAGGAACAGAAACATTAGCCTAGGTCCTTCCTTGTTTTTTGCTAAGTACTGAATTTTGTTTACGATTTTAACAGCCTGGCACAAGACCCTCTTTATCCAGATATTTGTCCAAATGCACTCAGGTGCCTCTTTTTTCAATGACTTGCTCTTAATTATAGTGCCAGTTTTTGATGTATCTTATTGGACACTTGGAGACAATTACGGGAAGCTGTTTTGCTGATGAAAAGGAGACCATTGAAGCTCCACTGTAGTAGTCATGAACCTTACAAAGGCAGGTATTCTGGAAGACACCATTAGAGGCAATGGCTATTGTTGTCTCCAAGAGATCATCCCAAAACACGATGAAATTTGATCTATTTCTGGTTCAGATTCTTGTAACTTAAAATTTATCTGTGCTTGCACAGTACAAGTAAATCTTAGAACTGATTGATTCAACTGTCTGTGTGCTCACTCGATGTTTCTCTCTGAAGAGTGTTGGACAAAATGCATTAAAAAAGATTGGAATGTACGCCCACCGTAAGTAGGATCCAGTACGTAGGGAATACGAACAATGCCGTCGCTGGAGCGGGGCCAGTAGCAGTTGCGACAGTTGATGGCGCTGCGACCCCTTCGCGGAGCTATGTCACCTTCCTGCAGCAACTGGGAGCTCGCTGGGGAGAGAGAAAGGGTCGAAACATTCGAGCCGTAAACTGCTGGACACTTGCTAAGCACGCTTGGAAAAACAAGCAGTAGCAATGGTAAGAATGATGTTTTACTCTGGTACTATTTAATCATCCATCCTGTAACACCGAATGAATGGCATGGAATATCTCCCCAGGAAGGTGCTGGGCAAAAGCAGGAGGTGTCAATAAGGAAACCCAAGAATGTGGGCAAACCAAAAAGAAGAGTGTTGTCAGGAGAAAACTGTAGGAATATTTGGTGTCTCTTTCTACAGACTACTTCAAGTCAAGTCACTTGAATGACTCTTGGAGGAGAAAATGTGAGAAAGACAAGCTGATAGATCAGGGAATGTTTGGAAGGATCAGGCAAGAGGAAGTCTGGAGCAGCAAGCATGGAACCGACTGCAGCTTATCTAGGAGTCTGTACTGCAAAGCCATGTGATGGCTGAATGCAAGTGATGCTTCATTCAAGGAAAAAAAGTTAAACAACAAAGCATACAAATATCACATTTTCTCTTTATGTCCAAAGAATGCCAAAGGTGTTGAAAGCTAAAGCTGAAGAAACTGAACAGTTTTCAGTTGCCTCCACATCTGGGAGCATCTTCAATACTGACACAATAGGTTTGAGATGCTATAGGGCTTCAGCAGACCACAGCGTAATCCCAGTAGTATCTCTTACAAGGTGATGTGCAAAATGGGAAAAACATTTACACAGATTGTGGTAACACATCGTACCTCCCACATCACCCCCAAAATCCAACAAAGACAGGTCCCTTACAGACAGGAATTTGGTGGCATTACCTTTGTTAACTTTCAGAATTTTGTCAAAAATACATTCGTCCTCCTCATCAGTCTCTGTAGGTGAAGGAGATTCTGTGCAGAAACACAAGAGTATCACTTTCTCACTCCCAGGAAAAATAGGAGTCCTGGTTTTTAATCTGATGATGCGTGATTTTTCCAACGATGCATGCAAAATTTACAGACACTATTTAGGGACTGGAGGGATGTTCACTCATGTAGAGGTTTGTTCACTGACACAGTCTTGAGAACCTCCCAACTGTGGTTATTTTGGCATTAATCTAGTCCCAAGACCCATTCTTCTTCAATTATTTAATTCTCCCCTTTTTATTTTTCCTAGCCATCATATTTTTAGGCCTGAGATGGCACAGTTTTACTTCTTTATGAACAACTCACACTCAAATCCCCAGCATAAAGATACCAGAAACCAAAATGGACGGAGAGCAGTCCTGCTACTTCTCGCTGGACACGATGACCTCTTGAAAAACCCTCAAAATTAATGAAATTGGAACTGCATTCCTGTTCCAGGGGTCGGAGTGATGTCCCCAGCTAAGCCCACCATCAGGGACTCATAGGCCTTGCTACCAAAATCAGTCAACTCTGTGCATTATGCAAAAAGTCTTACATCAATAAAAAGCAGAAACACATGACATCTGTGCTTCTTCTAACCTTTGGAAGTGACTTAATTCAGGACATTACTTAAGCAGAGCTATTTTAAGCAAAAGTAACAGCTGAGGTCTTTAGCAAGGCCAAGCAATTAGCCAAAACCACGAGACTTCGCTTTGCATGAAATATTGTGGTGAGTGCATTAATTTAAAATTCCTCATAAAGGTTAATTTGTGTTAGGCATGTGTTATTTTCTGGAGTAACTGAGCAGATAACAATCACTATAGCCTCTCAAATTGTAGAGGGAGTGATACATACCATATATATTCTCTTGCGTAGTAACCTGCAAGAACAATACATTAGTATTTTGTCACAATTTATAATATAACATTAAACAGTATAACACATAAATTATCAACAGCCTCTAGGCTACTGTTGGAAGGACCTTTCACCAATGTAGCTTTTATATACTGTGCCATGTGTAAAGAAGTACCATGGCATGGATGGTAGATACTCTTCTTTGGTACCTTGGCAAATAGGGATATCATAAAGGCAAATGCAATATGAAATGTGGAATAAGTTTCAGATACACTCTGATGCATGGTTAAGCAGGGAAGACTTTGCTGCACAGGTGTAGATGCAGGTGGAGTACAAGATCCTAACCATACTTTCCACAATGTTGAACACCAAAGTGATCAGAAGAGCTGAATTAGCTTTCCTTACCTCAGTAGGTTCTGTTGCTGCAAAAAGAAAAAAAAAAAAAAAAAAAAAAGAAGAAAAAAAAGACAAGCATTAGATTCTGAATCTAACAGAACAACTTCACAGTGTTCAACAGCATGGACCTCCTCAGCCATGGGAATGCCTTTGGCAGATCCCTTTAAGTGGAGGGGTATGGAATGCACCAGCTGACGCACAGGCACAGAAATTAAAAATATATTTAATCAAACAACTATGAAAATTCCTGTCAGATTATGGTGAGGAACAGAATCCTGACCATTTACCATCTAAGAATCAGCAAAGCACTTTATCAGTTTCGGTGTGGAAGATTACAAAAGAAACCAGTGACAAAAAAAGTGCTTTGTCCCCAGATTTCTCTGCAACAGGTGCAGGCTAACCAGCTCAACAGTATCCCCTGGTTTCACTGTGTCAAAGAATAAGGTTATAACATGTGATGGAGGCTATAATTGAGCACAGGGAAAATAATCTCAGTTTCAGGATATACCTGACAGCAGCTTGGTACCATTTTGTGTCCTAACTCAAAATGCTTTTCTAGTGTGGTGCCTTCTGATTTTTACCAAATATGAGACTCTAGATACAAATCAGAAGGGAAAATCTCACCTGACGTATACATTTCTACTTTTGTTGTTATCATATCAAAAAAGCTTAAAAATTGGAAAGACCTTCAGAGGTCATCAGTTTGTCTTGCTTTCCCTAAGGCAGAAACAGTTTTATCTGTATTATTCCTGACCACAGTTTGTTTGGCCTGTTCTTAAGTATGATGGATATGTTGCAAGCCTATCTGGCAACGTCTTCCAGTTTCCTAATAATTCCAGTCTTCCTTGTCAAAGTATGAAATAATTTTGCTTTTTGTATTCAACACTGACACAGAGAACATGCATATAAACAGTTATTATTTTCAAGCCCATCTGTGCCCTAAATTTAGCTATAATTTTTTTTCAATAAAAGGTATGCCAAGCTCTATCACACCTTGCAGCACCATTCCCTTTTCACAATTATTGCACAAATGTAATGAGGAGATGTCTTTCTTTCCAGAATCTATCTAGCACCCGCAACAGAATTGCTTTTATTGAGCCAAAAAGACTTCAGTCTGTGTTTTCAGACTATTACTTCAGTTATATGGCGATGGAAGTCCACTGTGGTGATGGTGGTTTATTATAGAAAAATTCAGTCTGTTCCCACCAGCTGCATCAGAGAGATACATGGCATCTAACAACATTCTGCAGGGAAGAACATTTTTGCGATGGATTGACCGGATGCAGAATTTATGCACCCAAGAGACACTAGATTATTGAGTAGTCAAAGTCAGTGGAAATTAGGCTCCAGATTCCTAGTCACATAAAGCCTGTAACTTCTTTTTAAAACCCAAATGAAACACCACAGAAAGCATCTGCCATCTCCTTGATGAAATGAACATCTGGTGTGATAGGGCTTTCAAAATTATACAGCTCACATTTTCCCTGCACTCTAAATACTGAAAGATGTCTCAAAAGGCAGAAAAAGCAGTAACAATGATAAATTAAAACTCATTGTACGCATTTGTCCCAATAAACCTGCAACTTTGAGTCTGAGCAACTGACTACCTTGAACTTGAGTAAGCGTATCCCTTGGTCCCTTCCAAATATACTGAGCAGTAATTTTACAACATCCCTTTTTTCCCATGTCAAAAATGACAGTTCAAAAGCAGAATTTGTCAGCTCTCTTTTGTCACTGACTTGCTCTATGTCAAGCAAATTTTTCCAAGGTGTCTTCTTTTTGCACACATTAAACCCAGCCTGTTAAGTTTCTTGCTCTAGTTAATGTCCGGCTACAGTTTTCTTCCCATTGACCTCTGAAGGTCTGCAATTATCTCCTCGTATTTTGCAAGTTAACAAAAGCTGTTCAGCTAAGCCTGTTTCAAACCAGAACAAAGCAAAGCTTTCTTTGATGCCTGACATCTCTTTCTCATACAGCTGCATCGAGGTAGGCAAGGAGGCAAATGATTAGCAGTCTTATTATAGCATTCAACTTAATGAAAAGGTATCAAGATGTCTAATTAAAATTTTATTTTCAAGCCTGTGAAAGCACATCCAAATTAACCTAATAAACCATACCCCAAAAGTCTGTGTAAAGCACATCTTTGTAAAAACACATCTGCACTCAGCTCAGTAACAAGTTATGAAACATAGCCTTATTCAAAATGCCTGTCAGTGCTTTCACATGCTCCAAAAACAAGTCAAAACCAAGTTTGTAATAAGCAGTCGAGAAATAACAGTTGTTTTTAAAACACACTATAAATCCTACTTACTTGTTGTGCTGTTTTCATAGTTCTCCTGCAAAACCAACAGGTAAAAGGCGTTATTCTTCCGTAGCTGACAAATGCAGCAACAATAGCATCAAGATCAGAACGAACGGAGGAACTAAACCATTATGTTGCCTTTATTTATCAAGATATTACCAACATTTTCTTGCAGAAAGTTTTTCAAAGCGGGCCTTCACTCCAGGAAGAACAGGTAAAACGGAGCACGATTGCACGGAGCTGCTCTCACCTGAACAGGGAAAGCCAGGGCAGCGTGAAGCAGGAATGCAGTGAAGAGGAAGAGCAGGAACCTGCTCAGCTCCATGGTGGCGTGGGGACAGCGCAGCGGTGGCAGCCCGCAGCCCTGTCCCGCGGCAGCGCTGCCGCTAGATATACCAGCACAGCCTGCCCTGCCGGGCCGGGAAATGCCGCCCCAGCCAATGGCAACCTGGGCAGGAGGAAAACTGCTGCTGCTGCCTCCACAGCCCGTTTAGCCCCGGGCATCTCCCGGTGCTGCGCTGTCGCTGTCACTGTGATCTGTCGCATCCCTAGGCCCCCCACGGGCATTCCTGCTGCTCCAGAGCTGGCATGCCTCATGCTTGTGGTGCCGGGCACTTCCCCTGCTTCTTGGAGGATCTGTCCTGAAATGTTCCGTTTGGCTGTTACCACATAGGAAGCCCTTGTTCCTGGATAACTCTCCAGAGAACTGGATTGTTGGGATTTCAGAGAGTAGGTGACTTTTTCTTTATGTCACTGAGATTACAGAAGGCCATGACAGTATTGTGTTGCTTTGAAACACAGAACACATGGCCACCCAGTGAGCTTACGACTGTGTCTTTCCTGAGACAGCTTATGGTTCAATAAGCACAGATTTTTGGTTTTCCCTGTGTGTTTCTGGATGTTTCACCACAGCAGGAGTGTCTCCTGTGTTCCATTATTTCTGGCAGTCTGACAGTTAGAGGTGCCCTTACGAGTTTTGTGACCAGCAACCAGAGAGGGGGAAAAGACAGCAGCAGCATAAGCAGCACTTACTCATTTTGAGAATGATTAGCAGGTTTGCTTTGCTGGAGTGCACTTGTCCAGAAGTGGAGTGCACTTGTCCAGAGGAAGCAGGGAGCACATCTAGCAAGAAATGCTTGTAGGAGGCAAACCAGCAACCACTGAGCCTCTTAGCACAGCAACATCTTCTCACAGCAAAGCTCTGCTAAGTGCACCATTTGCTGAAGCTGCTGTAGCTGGGAAAGCGTCTGGGCTCTGATACACTCTTGGTTTGTGTCAGAGTACATTTTCCATGCGTGGAAAAGGAAACTGAATTATAAAATGCACCAGTTCTGTCTCTAGACCATGCTAGTACTCAAATACCCCCAGAGTAAGTTTTAAACCCACCTCTTCCGTATTTCTGTATTGAATAAGATGTTCTAGAAATTCTCCATGTCGGTGAGTGAATCAAGAAGCAGCAGAAGGCTTTCCATCTATTTGTCTCCAAATCATAACCAGTAGGAATTAGATGGAAATGAAATCTGAATTGTGTTGGGGGGGGATTACTCTTTATTTTAGTGATGGAAAGTTCACAGTGCACACTGCTGACTATTTTAAGAAAGTCTGGATTGACAAAGTCCAGGGATAAACTTTTATCAGCCCCAGAGGGAAGCAGCATAGGGGGGTATTACTTTTCCTTTTCTGTCTCTGCACTCTGGCTGAAGGAAGGTCTGCTTTAGGCACAATGAAAGAGCATCAAGCAGCTATTGTCAGCATGTTAATCTTATTGTGTGTCCTTTGTGCACATAAATGTTCTCAATAAGCAATGCTAAGTGTCTTCTTTTAATATCTGTCTTTCGAAAGGATGAAAATCTCCCTTGTGCTGAAGCAAGGCTGGGCAGCTCTGGTCCGCAGTGGGAGAATGGTTCTCCATATTTCTCACTCAACACAAGGACAAAACAAAAACCCATGATGTCAGATACCTTGGCATGCCAAAACCATACCAAAACACACTGCAACATGGGGCTTGCACATAAGCTGCTTTCATTAGAGTTTAGGAGGGAAATAGGAAAAATCAGACCACTCTCAGGGAAAATCAGTCCAGGAGCAAAAGGAAGGTTGGTAACCTCAGCACCTTTGTAGCATGTTATTGGGAATTTTCCTGAATACTACCCCTGGATGACTGATTAGCTGCCGGTGCTGAGGAAAGAGTGATGCAAAAAGGATGCAGCACGTTTTACCCTGGACATGTTACTATGCTGACATACTGAACACTTCATGAAATAGATTGCTGCATGCCACATTTTCCATAAGCTAACAAATAGTGCTGGTGGGGCAGGTGGGTTTTTGGGATCAAGGATGTGCTGTAAATGTTGCAGCTGGCAAAGCACGCTCAACAGAGCAGGGACAGTGCTGGTACTCATGGTTCCTGCCAGTTCTGAAGATCTTATCACCTTGTGCCTGGTATTTAGATTCAATATTTGGTTATCTTCCAAAGCGTGGTAGTCAAGGGGGAGGAATTGTCAGCAGATCTGTTTTCACTGACCAAAAAACACTCTAATTTATTGAGATATTGGAAAAACAGGGCATAGTTTTACTAGATACAATAAAGCTGGTACGTCTGGTAGAGAAAATGCCACATAAATTGTTTTGAACCCTTAGGAACCAAACAAGGACTTCACAAAGAGAAGCTGTCTTTGCATGTATACAAGAAAAACGTGGAAGTTTTGTCAGACCCGAGTTCTCCTGTCAGTATATCCCAATTTCTGGTGGACAGTAGGGATTCCACAGATTTTGGACATGTGAAGAATTATTAGCAGATGTCCAAAATCAAAACCAAAATGTCAAGAAATACTTGAACAGTATCATAGTCTGCAAGAAGTCTCTCAGCATAAAATAGCACTGCTCCTAAATGACCACTACAAAACTTGGAGTTATGCCTGAGGATGTAGACTTGTTTGCAGAAATCTGTAAGCATAACCAAGAAAATATTATACAGACATACCAATTTTAAAAAAATATTTTCCCTTCTGTTGATATGAGAATTCACTGCAAGTATATATAGTCAAAATCAAAACAGCAGATGCATGAAAAGTACAACAATTCTGCAGAAATCTTTCAGATTTTGCTCAGTCATGTGCCATTTATTCATATGTGTTATTCTCTTTGGAGTTTTTCACTGTAAACGGCTCCAAAAATATAACCTAAGTTATAAAAATTTAATTATGGAAAGAAATTGCACTAATTGCTACTAATTGCTGTGCAATGAAATGCAGGAAAAAATAATTCCAGGAACTAATAGAAACCCTTGTGTTGAACAGCTTGTGGCAGTTATGTCATAGCTACTGTAACTGATTCATGGTAAGATACTAACAAACCTTTAAAGTTTAAAATCATCTGGCTTTACCAAAGCCAACCACTGAAGCAATGATATGGATCACAACACATAACTGAAATTGCTGTGGATTGGCATCACATGAATAAACACCACACAATGACATATGCAGTCTGGGGTTAATGACAAATCCGAATCAGGAATACATTATTTTAGGTAGAATTGTTCAGCATCATTTCCCAGGATTGTCTGCTTTGTGCAGCATTTCAGTATTTTGGCTCAGTTTCATTTGGAAACGGAATTCTGGTTTCCACTGAGGTCTGGATTCATGAATTCTGAACCCCCATGCTCTGGCCAGTGAGTCTGCTCCTGTGCAGTGCTTTCAGCTCAGTGCTTTTTGTCTCCCTCTCACTAATTCCAAGTGTCCTAATCAAACAGAAATCACTTCCTTTTCTGTGGTGTCTTTATGATCAGACACTTTTCAGGTACAAATCAGTCTCCACACAAGGTTTTTCTGTGCTGGCTTAAAGGACTTTCAGCCCTTCAGTCTAATAATTCCACTCTTCTTGATTCTACAATTATATTTCCATTCCTTCCGAGTTGCCTGTACCTTTTTGGCTGTGCAGTGATTAGGAGTGGACAATTTCAGTGGAATTCATGCCAGCCAGCACTGCACTTTGCTGGTTGAGAGTATTATTGAAGCGCTGGCAGCTCCTGAGGGTTTCACAAGTAACCAGCATAGACTTCAAGTCCCTATATTGAAGATTGACGTTATGAAAGACAGCTCTAGACAAGCCAAAGTGGAGTTAGAAGCTGCTTCCCAGTGCCCACGACCATACATGCTGCATTTATAGATTTACCTGTCCTTCACGTCCCTCTCCACATTTCTACTTTGGATCCTACCTCCCAGAGAAGACCTGGAGTTGTTCAGGTTCCTGTTCCACTTTCTGTTTTGCTTTCCATTTTTGTCATTGCTAACACCATCTGGAGCAATGAATACACATGACTTGCAGGTTCTTTAGCAGAACACTGACACATCCTCTGTGATATTAATGATTAGCTACAGCTGCAGTCCTAGCCCTGACTGTTTACTGAAAGAACTCAAACCTAAAATGATGACTGGTTTGTCAGTTTTCTATTCAAAGAGCCAAACCTAGAAACTTTGAACTTTAGTCTGTTGTCAGAAGAAAAAGGACAATAAAGAAAAAAAAAATGTGATGCATTCTTCTTTACAAAAGAAAAATATGGAGTTAGAAAAAAAAATAGTAAAGAAACAAGGTGGAATAATAAAAATGTTATAACTTCTCAAATAAAAGCTGAAGATGTGTTGATTTTAATTTCAAAATCAGATTTCAAGGCCAAATTTAGCAAAGCATCATGTAGCAATTAAACTAGCATTTGTAATGATGTGTGATCCAATGGCTATTTGGACTGAGGGAAGGAGAATGGAAGTGATGAAACTGGAACTTTCATTTGGACAATTCTAGTAATGAACTTCTGATTGCCTTGGAAAAAACAACAAATTCCTTTCTTTTATCAGGAGAAGTAATCTGATTTGTCTGCTGCCCTTAGGTGAAGAAAGGATGGATCAAAGGGTTTACACGGTGTTTCCAGCCTGCAGAGCAATGTTATGCTGATTGCAAAGGAATCCATGCGATGGGGTAAGGTGCAAGCTGTTTGAGCAGCGCCTGGGGTCATTTTCGGTCTCTCTGCCCTCTGAAGGGAGACACCCAGTGCTGCCCCAGCCGGGGAGATCTCCTTGTGACAGATTATGCAATGTCACTCAGCTTCCCTGCTTGGTTTGAGCTCCTGTGAGCAGAAGTGTCCTTTTGCCCACAGGGAAGCTTTTGCTTACAGTGACCACGCCGTGAAAGTTACCCTTCTGAGTGCTTGCTCAGCAATTGAACTAAGGCAGAGGAAATGTCTCATGCCTGCCTCTCAGACGAGTGCATGGGAGCTGCCTGTGCGTGCTGTAGGTGGAGAGCACATCTCTGCCCCTACGGTACACAGATCTGTCTGACACAGAGGTGACTGGGCATTGTCCCTGGCCCAAATATCACTGCACTGACTTATTTTCCTTTGTCCCTCATCAGAACGGCTGGCTGTGCTCTCTGGCTGTGCAGCTTGTCTCAGCACCTGTCTCAATACCTTTGCTTGTTATTCACATATTTGTTTCCCAACTGTCCTCTAAGCAGGATTTTTTAATATTTCAGTGGGAGTCTCAAGAAGGCTGTTTCACTCTTACTGTCCTTTTCTAACGCCAGTTCCCTGAGCAATGTGAATTGCACCCATTCACCAGGTTAGCTTATGGATTTGCTTCCTCTTCTGGGAGGATAATTGGTAGCTCCTCTCATGTCTCCTCAGCAGGTGAGTTTGGACACTCTGCAACTTCTGACTATCTGGATACACAGAAAAGTACTTTAGGAAAAGTTAAAGCTCAGCTCTTACAGCCTCTCTCTTGTTTTAAGCGAGCTGCTACCCAGGCAGATACTAGTGGCTAAACATTTAACACTGGAGAGATTACCTAATAATAAACCTCAAAGTTATTAAAACAAAGAATCCGCTTGCATGTTCCAGGTGTGAAGAGAGCATTTGCCCCCGAAGAAGCAGCCAATGGTCTCTGGAGCTTTGACCACAATAATTGCTGTGTTCCCAGGGCAGCCAGCAGTGTGTGTTTGCTCTCTGGCTGTTGTGACCAGGTGACCAAAGCCTGCTGGGCCTCAGACTGCCACACTGAGGGCCATAGTGGGGCCTGGGAGCCGAGGTCCAGGCTGGACCAGCGGGGTCTGCCACCCCACCAGGTGGGACAGAGCGGAGCTGGGGATACAGGGAGAGTGACTGGACAAGCAGGCTGGATGCAAGGGATGCTGCAGCAGCACCAGCAGGGCTGCAGCAGGTAGGGGAGGAAGAGTGGGAGGCTGAAGGCTTTCCTGCCTTGTGTTCTCAAACAGTCACTGGGGGCGTTTGCACAGCGCAGCCTCAGCCTGGGCTAACCCAGTCACCTCGCATTGCTGTGGTTTAGTTTTTACAAGGAAATAATTCAGGTTTTGTAATCTACCACTTCAACTCATGATTTAGCCATTTAACAGGAAAAGCACCCTTAATCCCCTCTCAGTTTCTGAGGGATACCCATTCCTACCTCTTCTTTTGTACCATGCTAGGGCTCCTGGTAAAAGCACATACAAAAAAATGCACCATCACGGATTTACCCTTCCAGCAATTCCATCTGGAAAGGAATTTCTGTTTTTTCCCCTATTTTGCAGCAGGAGGAGCTGAACATGTACATTTATGTCTGCACCTCGCTCCCCCTTCCACTACTGATTTTATTTGGGTCACCAGGAATTTCAGGATTTTTTACCATAGGGTCTGGAAGGATCCTGGAGCAGGAGGGTGCCAGTCTTTCACCATTTCTTTGGGGAAGAGTGGACCTAACAGGGAACAGAGGATGGCTGCTACCCAACCCATGAATTATCTATCCATGATGTTTCTCGAGGGAGCTGTGGCTACATTAACCTTGGCTTACAGCTGTGATTACATTAAAGGAAAAGCTTCCACAGGGGCCTTTCTTTTCCACTCATCTGCAGCAACTATCCCATTAGTTACTGAACACATTAAAGGCACATTGACACATTGCCTACAATTACAATTTCTGAAGTCCTTACCAGGGTTCCCTCTGTTACTCAATGAACACACCCCTCTCCTCAGAGTAACTGCAGTTGAAATAAATTAGAGAGGCTGCCTTGAGATCTTCTGCTAAAGAGAAATGTCTATGTTTTCATATATAATTTATTTTAGATTTATCTAACTAGCTGACAGAAACATGCATGGCCAAAATTTAATGTTAGGGCTAGCCTTTTGGCTTTAGATTCATCTTTGCTAATAGCTTCAATTCTCCTCAGTGAACTCATATTTGGCTCTCAGTTCACAGGTTTATACGCAGGAAAATAATTTATTTGTACTGGAAGATCGGAACTGCAGCTCTGTTTTTTTACAGGGATGGTTCTGTTGTGAATGTGCACATGATGCAGTATGAGTTCAGCAAAAAATCAAGATATTGAGAAATCTTCTGTTTAGAGGCCTGCTTCCACCCTTTGCAGATGTATTTGCCTTCTATCTCTGATAAGAATGTCATAAACAGGTTCTGTGTGGACATTTATATTTCTCCTTTAAATAAGTAAATTATTTTGTAGGAAACTGTAGTAGTGAATGACGTGAAATATTCAAAGTGGTTAATCTCTGCAAATGAGAGAAGGGTGGAGTATTTATTACTTTCTTATTCTGATAATCTCTTCTGATCTTGAAGAGAGAGAGGCCCATGTGATACTCGTTTTGGACCATCATAAAAAGGAGAAAAGTACAGCTCATCTCTCCAAGAATTTATGAGGGCCATAGAGGCAGTCTCTGTGGCCTGCCATTAAATGAGTTATGGCTGTAGCCTCGGACCACTGCAATTCTGATATCTTAAGATCTGTTGAAAGAACAAGGACTGAGGTGCAGGTTGGTGTGATGACATAACTGAAAAGAACAATAAAATGCAAATGGAAAAATAAATACATATATCAAATGGTCAAGTCAACCTTTTTACCCAATAAACCAGAAAACCTCTCATTTTTTGCCCAATCATTGAACTAAGTGGGCAGCAGACTTGCTGACCTACTGGTCCTCACAGGAGCAGGATCACATGTGTCTCTGCTCAGGGGTGTACTTGATTAAAGCACTCACAAACTGAAATGAATGGGGATGCTCTTAGCTGTCACTGAAGACACCTGTCCCAAATTATGAGCTGTTAGGAGACAATGATATTTCTTCCATACCCTAGTGTATTGTTACTGCAGCACACGGCTATCCTGGGGTGATTTAAAGCCTTTCATTAAGCAGTATTTCCTAAATTGCAATGTGTGTGTATGTGGCACCACATGTGGCAGGGACTGGGGTCTTGTGCCCTGTCTTTTCTCTGGCTGTGACACGACAGGAAGCGGGTTTGGGAGCCTCCCCACAGGGCCATCAGTATGACCCTGTGCATTCCACTGCGTCTGGAACAAAGTCACCTAGATTTTCAGGATGTTTAGACCATCTACAGGGCTGTTATAAAAAAAAAAAAAGTATGAATCATAGTGTGGTTTCCATGCCCCCATCATTCCCTGATCTGTGCAGAGAGACCAGACTGGGTAAGATGATGTAGGCAGCCGTCTCTCCTACACACCTGCCAGGCAACTGCTGAAGATTACACAACTGTCCCTGCTCCACAGACAGGGGCAGACCTTTCCCTCCTACTGTCTGGTACCAAGTGTGTCACAACTTTGAACAGAAATTTTGACACCAGATTCGTGTATTTTGCCACAATTTAGGTGAAATGCAAAATTTAAACTTTATTGGAACAAAACCTCTTTCCCTTCTAGAGCTTCTAAAACATAGCTTCAGGATGATTTAAACTTCATCACTTTTTTTTTTTTTTTGTCTGATAATGCCATGAAACACCTTCAGTGGAACTGGTACTTCAGGGGATTTAGGCTGTACAGACAAGAAGAGCTTGACAGTGACAAAGAAAGTGGAAACTGCTGCTGCTGTGATATGTATGCCATGCTGGGGACATCCAACATGTATGGGCTTGAGTGATGAGGGCTTTTGATACATGTGTGAGAGAAGATGTTGGACAGTAAAGGCAACTTGCAGGGGAAAATTTTGTGAGTTTTAATGTGACCATATTAGGCTTAAGCTCATTTGAAGTCTCTTGGGTGAAGACGTCAGTGTCAGCCTGAGATTTCACACTGTAAGAAAACAGGTCAATCAAATGTTGGTATGGGATCTGTAATCTATTTATGAAATTTGACAGTGGGAATGGATCAGGAAAAGACTAAGTGGAGATAAGGTACAGAGAAAGAAGAATCATCTATCCCCTCAATAAATAGTGGATTCTCGCACGGTGAGGGAAAGGGAAGACCTACAAAATGAACAGATAAAAGGAAAAAGAGAAGGAGGAGTGAAAGGTTTACAAAAACAGAGGGAGGATACAACTCAGTTTTGGAAGTCACAGCTATGTCCAGGAAAAAAAGACAGAGTGGGCTGGCCAGTGTAAGCACAGCAGTGAAGTAGAGACTGTGGAAACCAGTGTGGAAACAACTGAGTCAAGTAAGGGAATTTGCACTAAGTGTTTTACTCTTCATCGTTACTGTGTCAGGTTTCCTCCTACTGTACCCAGGAAAGAGCCTCTTTGCAGATTTGCAGCTCAAAGATTCTTTACTCCAGAATTTTGACAGCAGCTAGGGAACAGCTGAGGACACAGGGCTTCAAGTCAGTGAGCCCACTGGGGGGAAGACAGTCTTCTGAAGTGTAATTTGCGCAGTTGTGAAAAAATTAAGGAAACAATTTTCTAGAGCTCCTGAAAGGGCCACACATGAGAGGGCTCCTTTCAAATTCGGAAGTAACTTTTTCAGTCTTATGCTGGGGAAGGTTTTGTCCTCAATAACTTTTTGAAGATTGAAAGCTGTGCACTAAGCAAGTACAGCCCTCTGGAGCAATCACAGGCAAAGCCCCTGTGATTTCCACCCCAGAAGTGCCTGAATCCTGAAGGTGGTGGCTATCTCAAGATCATTTAGATTAGGCCTGACTACAAAGCTGTCAATACTGGTGCTGGCAGTAGTGTAAAATGCGAAAGACCCACTGCTCTATTTCTCACTGGACAACATCAGTTCTGAGAAGCAATCATCTATCAAACTTGACCAGGATGAGGTCAGATCTCACTGTGATCTCAACCTAAAAAGCTAAACATAGCATATATTTCTGCAGAAAACAAAACCAGTTCCTTGTCAGAACTATTTCAAAGGAAGGCATGGAGGCCAAAGAGATCACAGCAGTAGAGGAGTGAGGATACATAAGCACATATCCATGCCATTCTGGCACTTAACTCCGTCAGTAAACGCAGTGAAAGGCATCTATCCTGATAGCTGGAGGCTGTTTTCTGAAAAGGCTGTTTTTTGTAGAGGGTGTTTTTCTCTGGACTGGAAGGTCTGGCTTCATGATCTTATGTGCCAACTCATTTTATCAGAGTGCTGGCTGAAATTTGTGTAATAGCAGTGTCATGGAAACAATTCCAAAGCCTGACAAAATCTTGTGGATCACAAGGAATGGCTAGAGATGAATGTGAACAGAATATAATTTCTTGAGTTCAGAACTAGAAGAGGTGAATTTTTCTTATCCTCACTTATTTCCTCCTCTTTTTCCTCTGTATGTCAAGGAACAGGATCAAACAACGTCATCTTAGGGAAAAATGTTCCTGTACTGTTCTTGATATTATAAGGACTAAAAGTAATTCACCATTAGACATTACGAATTACAACTACTGAGGTATTTGCAGCTTCTGCTGATTGAGATGTCCAGCAAAAGACCCCAATAAACAAAGTGAGTGAGTACATGGAGCAGAAGAGTTCCCAGTCTGTTCACTGTGCCTTCCTGCCTGTGCCTCTTTGACAGATGGAGGTGATACACGAAAGTTTTACTGAGACTCAAAGGGAACATGGAAGGAAACAATAAGAGACCGCCAGCATCTGACAAACTGTAACTTTACGTGAGTCAGTGACTCAAAATAACGTTTGCAAAAACCAAGCTGATCCTCAGGGTTTTACCTAAAAGACATAGGAAATATCATTTGTTTGGCACGTGATGTCTGCTAGAATAAGCACAGGCCTCTCTGACCCTGTGGCCTCTCTCTGGCCTGGGCCAAAAGTGGCTGCCTAGAAAAGCACATAAGAACTGGGTAAACATATAGGATTCTTCCCCTTTGTTTTGAACGTGAGCCCTACTTGAATCTTCCCTACAGTTCTTATACTGGAATTGGGGAGCTGATCCCTAGCCAGTTTCTCCCATACACTCAGGATCTTAGAGACCTCTTTCTTCTTCCCATGCAGTATCTCTTTTCTGGGCTGGGGACTTGTAATTTGCTCTTTCATTCCTTTACACAGAACCAGTTCCACACCTTCAGTCATCTGTTCTGATACATCTATGAGCTTGATTTTGTTTGATGACATCCTATTTTAGACTGGAAAGGCACAAGCTGTATGTAACACTTAAGGGAAAAGCAATCTGCTCCACAACTGGAATTAACTGACACAAAAGCAGATGTTGCTTTGGCCATTTTTTTGCTAGCTTGATTCTTGCAGTGCAGTGAAAAGTATGACAGCCTTTTTTGATGGGTCTTCCCTATCTTTCTCTGGAAGTTTTTCTGCAGTGAAGCGATATCTGCAGTCTGAGAGGCAGTGGCATGAGGAGGCAGATGTGGAAGACAGAGCCTCCAGGCTCTGCTGCAAGTCCAGAAGGACTGCTTGCCTGCTTGGGCCTTCTCACACAGTGGTACCTCCTAAAGAACAGTTGTAGGTTACTTTTTTTCAGCTCAGTGCCACACAGTGCTGCTCGTGTTCCAACACAACTTCCATGGAAGTTTGCCACAGAAATGAGCACACAGATCTTGCATAAGTCAGGCCACAAGTGCCAAGTTGGGTGTAAATTACATGAGAAAACCCCCATGTCATTATGGTGTATATTTCCAGCTGCTTCAACTGTAATATCAGCCAGTAATTTGGAATAATATTTTTTTTAATCTACTCCTTCTTTGGAGGGAGACACATATGAAACCCAGATGTATTCATTATATAACCCTGATTCATTATCAGAGTGCATCTTAACAGCAAACTATTCACAGTTCATTTGCAAATAAAATGGTGTTATCCTGTACTTAAAGGTTTAAAGACAAGGCTTACATGAAAGTGGATACAGCTAAGGCTTTACAGGCAACCGTATTTCTTGAATTTCCTGGCTTTGCGGCCTTAACATAGCTGGAGATATAATTTTAACTAAAAGCACGAGAGCCAAAGATTTTCTCTGCAAAGTATCCTTTACAGCACTGGTGCTGCAAAAAGTTGAAATTCTGGCATGTTATAAACTCTAAACAGAAACTGTACGAAAAATATTGTCACCTCTAGGAGGCAGCCGTTTATTGCAAATACACAATGTGCACTCTGGTGTCTGGCACTTCGGAAGGCTTTGAAGTTTCTCACATCTCCTGTGGTTATAAAAAAAGAAATCTAGTGGAAATAAATGTACACTTGCAGCGGAACTACCTGCCCAGAAACAAGCCCTGCTTCTCCAGTCAATCAAGAGCCAGTTCTCACATTAAAATGAGTTAGGCACAAATCAAGCTCTACTTTCCTGGATTTTCAAGAGCAAATTAGCAGAGTTCAGTGGAGAAGCAGGATATCTATCTGAGTTTTTATCTGCTCTCAGCAGGATACCCTCCCCCATACAGGAAAGCATTTACTCATTTGCTTAACTTCACCTGCTAATTGGGCTCACACTTAACCTTTTGTCTGCCACTTTACCGAACACTCTCCTTTCACCTGCATTTCCAGCGATACATTTTTTTCCTTCACCTGGGTCTGTCCTGAGCTGGAGCTGACATTTTCTTTCTGAATCTGCATTGCTGAGGTGCTCAGACCTCACACTAAAGGAATTCACCCGGTAATGCACAGACACTGTTTTTCTGCTGGACTATGTGGTATGTGACCACTTTATTACGATGTGACCTCCTAAAGCTGCTTTTCTCTTTGCAGCTGGCCCTTTGATGCTCTCAGAGGAACTGTGATTTTTTTGAAAACTTGCCTCATACAATAACACTCTCTTCTCACCCCACGTGGTCCTCATATACATGTGGAACAACACAGGACAGCACATCGGTGGTGTCATTGGTGGTTCAGCATCAGTGTAGACCACAACTGAACAAAAATAGTGCCATAAAAACAATCTGCACAACACCAGTCTTGATTTCAAAACTACCCGTGATGGACGACCCTCTGCAATCCCTCAGAGATTGCTCCCACAGCAGTTAAGCCCGTTGTTGGAAATCTGCAACGTTTCCAGTTTATCTGGCATCAGCTTCTGGCCATGAGCTCCTGGTAACACACTGTTAGCTCAACAGGAGACAACCTCTGCCATCAAAGGTTTATTCCACAACTGGGTCCTTAAGGATTTTGACCAAGACATCCCTTAGCCTTTTCATTGATAAAGAGACTGACCATCTTGAGGTACACTCTAATCCACTGCCTCACAATAATTAATGCCTTAATTCATTCACGTGGTGCTTTCCTGAACTCCCTCTAATTTTCCTAATTTTCTAATCGTGTAGCTTCCTGCTACAGCAGTCACACCAGTGCCCAATTCTCATGGTACAGACTCTTCCTATTCCTCCCCAGTGTTTTTTTTTTCTCTTACCCTCCTGTAAAGCATACTATCCTTCCTGATCATTTTTGCTTTTTGGCCCCTTCTCTTTACTTTCTGGTATTGAGTCTTCCACCCTCTGGCAGTATTCATCCAGTGTTGATGCAAGGGATGCAAGAGACATGCAACACTCAGGTTTAGAGTGGTTGCTGGTGACAGGGCATACATGGCAGCCTCCTGATACAGGCAGACAGTCATATTTTTTCCACAGATCTCCTGAATTCCACAGACTTTCGTTTCAGGGCAGTGTAGTGCTCCAGTACAGAATCATTAATCACAAACCTCACACTGCATATATGCAACTAGCTGGATCCTCCACGGTGCTAAATCCTTATCATCATCCTGAGGGCAGAAATGTGGCAAAAGACTACACACACAGCTGGCAGGTGCTCCTGTGAGTCTGGAGGTTCCAGGAGTTCTAAATCCATTAACATCAGATGAAGCACTACACCCTGAAGCTCATTGTATTGAGGTTGATCATTGTATAGCTTCCTTTAGAAACTGGTTCTTTGTTCTTAATTACTTAATTTACTTGATTGATATCTATGAGTCTGTTTCAGTGACAGTGATGGAGGGACCAAGCCCACATTCCTCTCACAGATCTTCCTTCTTTATTTTCTTTCTGCATATGAATATGTAGAGACAACTGATTTGTCTTAATATTGTTGCAAAAGATTATTTCAGTGGTTTGTTAATACTTCACCATTTGGTGGAGGAAAACTTCACCCCTTGGAGGAAGACAGAATCTCTTTCTTAAAGCTTTTACAAGACAAAAGCATAAAGAGTTAGATGCAGTCATTGCAAGCACAAGCCTTTTACCTCCACTTTTGTTTTCACAATGTTTCGTTTACTAATGAAACAAAATGCATGACAGTCTTATGTGGTCTTCTGTTACCAACTGACTACTTCAGTGCCTTAAGTGGGTGATGTAATCACCTTGCTGTGATCTGGAAAGTTATTTTAGACCACCGTTCTATTCAAACTGTTCCATTTCTGTAGCACAGAATCACATAACAAGTCAATACAAGTGAAAACATGAGCTTACACCTTCAAGCTAAATGTGACTGTCAAAAGGATTTCCCTGAAGAAGGAAAAAAAAAAAAAAGAAAGCCTGAACAACTTTACAACTTTCCCATTTCCATCTGTTAACTCACACTTTTGCCTGGTGAAACGCCTCAGTGAGAAACAGAGCATCTCTGAATCTCTGACACCAGCCCTTGATGGAGTGGAGTAGGCTGAGTCAGGGAAAGTAGTGTGCAAACATCTTTCATTCAGATGTATGTCAGCTTTTCCTTCTGGATTCTGGAACTTTAATTTGTGTCTTCAGTTGTCAAAATAAAGGTTGAAAATCCCAACTGCTTATTCAAGTGGTTGGCAATTATACTAAAGGGCTTTTTTTTTTTTTTTCTGTTAAAACAGGAACGACAGCTAAGCAATGTAAAAGCTCTTGTAATTCTCTGTGTGATTTGTACTACGAAGTCCTCATGCAGAGTAAGCCTCTTCTATACAGCCAATGAACAGAAAGGCCCAAAATGTCAGCAGAAGAGGTCACAGCAGGAACAAAGAATCTATAGGTACCAAAGGTTTACCTTTGGTACCTTACATTTTGTCATCACAGAGTATTCCTGTCTGAAATTCCAGAAGCTGAAAACCGTGTATATGCTTTTGCCATTCTTATACATGCCTTCCATCAGAATCTAGAGAAAATATGTGGATAGGATGACTGTGAAATATGTTGTCAGGCCTGAACCAGCCCCTAAAGTCTGGATTGCAAAAACAGGCTTTCATCTTTCTACCTTGGCAAGTCTCTTGCTAATGGCAGATGTGACAGATAAAAAAGCTATGTGATTCTGGACAGCATCACTGTGAATGGCCAATGAAAAAGGTCATTACCTGACCCCATTTTATCCTACTACTGCTTTAAAGAAAAATAAGCAATTTAATTACTGGGTGTTGAAAAAAGCAAGTGTAAAAATGACTTTGAAACACATTTATGGCCCAATTTTTTTTTTAGAACAGACCGTGCTAAAAATAAACAACCATGCAGTGGCAGTATATGCCAAAGCTACAGTTAAATTATGTATCTGTACATGCATCAGTACACACACAAAATCTGAAATCTTAGGCCTGTCACTTGTAGAAGCTCACATACTGATAATATTCCATGTCTGGGGAGAGCTTCTTTGTTTTCCTAGCAATAATAGCAGCAAAAGGCTTTTGCCTGGCTGTTACTATTAAAAAATGATATCTGACAATGATTCTGTACTTACTACATTTCACATCAAATACAATTTCTGGCAAGGAAAACTTAATCTTCCTATATAAGCAGGCAGAAAATACCTGAGAGATTATGCTATTAAATTATTGTCTTGCAGAGAAACTTTGGTGTGACCTTACTTCTACAGGGTGTTGTAAGCAGTCTTTGTATAATTCTCAGAACAGTTTGTGGGAAACACATCAAGATTGCATCTCATGAATGGCCTGAATGCCTTCTCCACCCCAAATCTCTCTCACTCTCTTCTACCCTTAACAGAACCTTCTTCCTTTTCATGTGGTTTCCAAATCTCTGGGGTCTCTCACCTAGCTATGTTAGATTTCATTAGCACTTCTAGGAAGAACCCATCCTGTGGGGGAAATCAAAGGCATCTAAAGAGTGTGTCCATCTTTTTTGTCATCTTTCAGACTCTTCTCACTTCTGCTTCTCTTGAGTGGTGGTAGAAGTCCATAACAATACTGTTCATTCTTCAAACTCGAGATGACACCTCATGGCACCATGATTACAGTGTGACCCGTTCAACTGTGGGCTGAAGGAAATAGCTGTGAGATAAGTCAGCAAATGGCTGGAACAGTCTGCTTGTGGCAGAGAAAGTTCACATCAGAAGAGGTAAGCACAAGCATGCTGCTCAAGCCTTTGGAATCTCCTGAGGCACAAAAAGCAAGAAGCAAAGGGATTATTTAGTCAGATTTCTCAGCCTCCTCTGCGTGGTGTTCTTCCCACCATTGAGCACAGGGAGAAAGAGGTGTGCCAGTGGTCCAGCCTGGTGTGCCCAACTTTTGTTCTTGTAGGTAGAAGACAAAGCTCAAGGTTTTCCTTCTGTGGGCTGAGCTAAAAGACCAGTTTCCACAGGCTCAGGAGTTTATTAGGGAGCTGCCTCTGCTTAAGGAGTCCATTGGGATTTGACTCTTGATGAGGGGTCGAGAGGCTTGGAAGTGAGGGGTGAGACATGTCTGACAAGCCAGATAGGGTGAGGAGAAGGGGAATGTGCACTGCAGCCATTAGGATGCTGCAATGCTACAGAGGAATCTAAAAATTAAAGTGAGACTCAGATGTGTCAGGGAAATTTTGTACAGGGAGGTGAACATGTCACCAAGGAACAAAGGCTGAGTGAGCTGTCACAAGTAAGATGTGAAACATCAAAAAAAAAAAAAAAGTCGAGAAAAAATCTATGCAAAACCTGAGCTACAGAAGGATCAAAACCCCTGAATTTCTAAACAATTTTCTGTACATAGTTAATTTGTTTTCCTGATCCATGGGCATCAACTATATTCCAAAATAGAATGACAAACTCCCAGTCGAATCAGTAGAACTGGGTATTTTTTGGAATAGTTTGCATTTTGCTTACTATTTTCACTCTGGCTGAGAGATGGAGTGACCAGAATTATAATCACCTTCTGGCCACTAGATTGTCCCTGTGAAGTACCCAGAAAAGGGTTGTCATGAGAAACACATCAAATGACGGCATTTATTATCCTCTTCCCCAAGCCAGGCATTCTGAGAAATAAGGCAAAAAAAAATGAGTCAGAGAAAGATAATCGCTCCATCACCTCGAGAGAAAACTGGGACGGACATCTAGCTCTTCAAGTCTATTCATGCAGGTTCTTCTCCTGTGCTCAGCAGCCCACTGCCTGACACCAGTGTGGTAAGCACTATGACTAATATCTAGCATATGTTGTTTGCTTTCTCATTTTCTCCAGAGGAAGCAGCATATGCACTAGTGTGTCTTGTTTGGTAGGATTTTCTGCTCTCTTTTTAAATAGAGGTGCTGCTCTGCGTTTATCCTGCAGAAAGTAGCTCCAAAAGGTTCAGCCCCTGTGCTTGGAGGGGCAGGTGGTGAGGCATGGGACAGTGCTTATTTCTTGCTTGTGTTTGTTCTGCAGCCTCTGAAGGATGAGAAAGTTTTGCCTAACTTATACAGAGGCTTTACTGTGACTACAGAGTTATTGTGCAGTGCTATCAGAACAGGGCTTCCCAGGCCAGCAGCTTTTGGCAGTCACTATCTTTGCCTTAAGACAAAAAAATGCAACCTCTTGAGCATATCAGCAAGCCAACCCCGAGAAGTATTGCTAGAGAGATGATCAAACATTTGGATGCACTTTCTGCGAGTTAGCTAACAAGGCCAGCCCCTTCTGCTGACGTCTTTCCTCTCTATCACACATCAGACTTTTCCCAGTGGAGCTGGAGAACAGGCTTCAATGAAAACTGCCTCTTTGCAGCTATATGGAGATTGCAGACGCCACAATCACTATTTCCTCTCCCTGACCTGGAGCAGCAACTCCATCAGCAGGATAGAAAGGTAGCCTTGTTGCCTAGCAAAGGTGGGATGATTTATCTGTGTGTCTAGATTGGTCCCTTTTCTCTGCTGCACAAGAGAATTGCTTTCAGACTTCCAAGGAGAATGAAGCCAGGCTAGAAATCGGAGTGGATGTGGGAGAGCTGCTCTCCCAGGGAGTAGAAAGAGCCACAGGGTCTCTGTGCTTTCTGGTCCTGTGCAGCACAGGACAATGGTGTTGTCTGCTCCAGTTATAGCCCTGGGGGCTACCTTAGGGACTGCAACTAGCATCCTTGCCCTCTGCGGTCTCACCTGCTTCTGCAAATGCAAGCAACCTGGGAAAGGACTCTCAGAAAAGG
The DNA here is from genome assembly GCA_013400495.1 of Nicator chloris. NCBI lineage: Eukaryota > Metazoa > Chordata > Aves > Passeriformes > Pycnonotidae > Nicator > Nicator chloris. Next base: position 79,864 of record WAAE01024161.1, read on the forward strand.
ACCAAGAGGAGGAGACGGAAAATGCTAAGCCCAGTGTGCTTCAGCCAGTCCAGCAAGTAAGACACAGTCTCTAATTTACTCTGTGATTTTTCTTTAAATGCAGAGGGTGGGAACGCAACTTCCCTGTTAGGCTACTCAGCATGTGATTTATGCTGCCTGTTTGTCTGCTTACTGTGTTCAGGGTATAACAACATGCCTGTGGGAGGAGGAGTGAGGGAAAAACAGAGATGAGCTGGGTACCACAGATTTACCGGAGCAGGAGACAGCTCCCACAGAGCCAAAGAGAAAGCTGCTCATGGCAGAAACAGGGGATGGGGACTGGAAATGCTGCTTAGTTGTTAAGATAGATCAAAAGAGAAATAATTTCCTGAGAAGAGAGGACTGGACTGTACCAGGTGGCACACAGCATTGTGAAGAGGAGATGGCTCCTGCTGAGATCTCGTATAGCAGCTGTTTAATTCTATTCACAATATCTCATCGTTCCTGCAGGATAGTTTCCTATCAACAGCTGATTTCTTGTGAAAACCTTCCCTCCTCCTCCCTCTGCCCCTCTAACTGAGGGGATTAATTATGTGTGAAGTTAAAACAAGGCATTGAAATAATAACAAAAAGCAAGTGAGAATCTAGATTATGATGTCTGAACAATCTCATCACACTGTGAATTTCTTTTTTCACTTACTGCAAAAGCAATGTGGAGTATGGATACTGTCAGGCATCCCTGTGTGCTCTTTCATTTTTGTTAGAATCCAAACAGCCTGATTTACTCCTGAGCTCAGTGCAAGAGGGAGCTAGGGGAATTATAGAACGCTTCTAACATACTTATTAATGGGAATCTCTTCTTCAAAGGGAAGTGTTTGATGATTTCCTCAGATGAATGTGGTCTTTAGCATGAACTATAGCACTGTCAGTCTCTGAAAGTATTACCTATTGGCTGTTGCTCCTGGTATTTGTATGTGCCTATGTCCTTTTCACTTTCACTCAGCCAAGTAACCAACATAACCAAGTGTTATGCCAGAGTAGCCCATGCCAAAGGCTTGTACTCCATTGTATAACTGTTTGTTTGCCTTTTAATTATTTGAGCTGACTATTATTTTTGTATTCTTAAAGAGTGTAGTAGGAGTCCTAATTGAACTCCTCTGTTTGTAATTAAATTAATTTCAGCCTTTCTCTGGCTTCCACTCCTAGGCTCTTAGTAGAAAAGGACCTTGTTTTCCTCATGTTCCTGTTGCAGTTTATGCTGAGGAAAGATGACCAAATCCACAAACAGTATTTTAAGAACTGGTGCAGATATAGAGAATGGCATTAGCAGATCTTGTGGTTGCTGGAGGGGGGAGGAGAGGTGTGGGAGGATGGCTCCACTGACCATGGATTAACTTCTGCATGGAGTTTAGGACTTCTCAAGAGACTGCTGCTAATTCTGAGCCTCCCTCCATGAGCATGGTGAATAACTCCTAGTACCTGTCTGCATCTTCCTAGGATGAATTTCACCCTCTATTCTGTTTGATAGCTTAGTCATGTCCCTTCCAGGCATCTCTCTTGTCTCTTCTACCCCATACAGGGGATTTGCCAGCACCTGTATATAAGAATGTACAATGATGCGGAGCTTTTTCCGAGTTTACTGTTAAATGTGAAAGAAAAATGTGTAACTTTGACAGCCATATCACTTTGCATAGCAATTTTTCTAGCTGTTGTCTGCAGCAACACAACCCACAGACAACTTTACCATGAGGCTCTTTCTATGAGAGTTTGATGTTGTAATCTCCAAGCCCAGGAACATCTCAAATCTTCATTTTAACTCCATCCTTGGACTGGGCTTTTTTTTTCTTCTTCTTTTATACAGCCTTTTGGGAAACATTTTGGGAAAGTGTTAATCCATCCTGGATCTTGTCCATGGAGGTGCCATCCTGTTTGCAGGACTGAAATAAGCACTAAGTCTCCATATTGTTCAGTTAAGCCTCCAGTACCCAGCAGCTGTTCAGTTATGGTCCTCACAATACCTCTACATTCATCAGGTTTTGCCATGACTTAATCCAGTATTTGACCAACAGGGGATATAATTATTCAATCTGCCCTAAATGTATCATTATTACCTAAATGATTGCATTCTTTCAGCACTGTAGACTTTTTAATTTGAAGTATTATTTCCAATGGTACTGGCTTTATGGTTTTTTTGAAAGAAATCTGGATATATTATAGCAGCCGAGTGAACATTCTGTCACAGAAATGTGCAAAATGTTCTTAGTTTGCATATTCCATATGTTTAGCAATTCTTTCCAATTAAAATAATTTTCTTGCCAGGAACATGAACTCTCCTATGCTGTCACTGATTCAGAATCAGTCTCTATACCTTCAAGAAATGAATCTCATTTTGAGTTCTGAGCTTGTGAAATGTTATTATCTCTGTGTTTATGAGTTGTTCTGTCAGGACTTTTTTTTCTGACTACATTAGTACACACAGTATGTCCTAGTCAGTGTTGGACACATTTAATTATTGAAACCTGCCAGGGCCACTGATTCTGATAAACACAGATGACAGAAGAAAGATGTAGCAAGTCTGCATTTTATTCACTTGGCATGTCTCCCATGACAGTGATGCTTGTATTTGCTATAGACAGAGGCTCCCCATGGACATGCCCTGCACACATGAGGAGGAAGAGTTCAAACACAAACATACATCTACAAAACAATGAAAAGCTGCTGTAAATTTGCAAAGCCTCAGCAAAGCCTGCAGAAGATTCCTAAACACATCTAGCAGTGGCAACAGTCTGGTGCTTTGAGTGACACTGGGCAGGGACACAGAAGGATCATTTGCAGCCTCCTTGCTCCTTTTGGTTCACTTGCTTTCACGCATTTTTGCAGAACTATCTGAACTCTTCTGCTCATGGCTTTATTTAGGACACAACTGCTGAGTTGCGAAGAGAACTTCCATAGGGCACTGCTATGTAACTGGATTAGCACACAGCACTTGGGAGAAGAGCTGGCAGCAAAATAATAAACAGAGGCAGATGCAGTTGGAAGAGGGGGTGGGCTAGTCCCACTGTGCTTGCATATGTCTCTCGTCTCTAATTCTGCAGAGCAGACAGACAGGAGGAATATTTAGACCCAACGGAGTTCTTAGATGCTGTGTGCTGATGGATCTCCTGACTAAATACCTGGCTTTTAGCAAGAGGAAGAAATGATTGTACTAACAGTACTTGAAACTTGTGTGGTGCCTTTCGTCCCAAAGGCTCTGGAAGCGCTTTGTGTGCTGGCAGCACGGAGCAGTGCAGGCAGGAGGCTCCGGTGTGTGGCCAGTGAGTGGCAGGACAGCAGCCTGACACAGCAGCTCCAGGAGAGGACAGCAGAGGCTGACCACCACCTCAGGCACAGTGTGTGTGCTGGGTGTAGTGCCTCTGTACAACAAAAGCAACCTGCCCTTTCTAGCTGCTGTCCAGAGGTTCCTCACCTATTCTGCTTGGTTGGTTTGCTGTAGTTTTAGAAGAATGGAAAACTGCATTTAAAGTTTGGATGAGTAACTTCACATTTCCTTGGTATTTTAGGACTGATGAGGGTCACATCTCTGTAAGAGGGATCTCACTGACAGCCCCACACCGTGTAAATTACATAATATCCAAACTCAGCTGAATGCTAGGTGAGGATGGCACACAATGTCATCTTTCTTTCTCAGCCCACTTCCCTTTCAAAGCCTATAAAATCAGACAAGACAAAATGCTATGTTGCATAGTGGACTTCCCAAACACTGGTGCACCAGCTGCCTTGAGAAGGTGGAGTCACTGGCCTAATTAGTTCCCTACCACTGCCAAGTGTATGCAACCAGGATCTCCAGAAGCAGAATATGACTAGGCTAACATCCAAGACAGCCCTCTTTCTTCAGCTCTGTTTCTTGAGAGGTAGGTGTGCTTCCTTTGGACATACGAGCTGGGACCAGGAAATCCCAACACAGACAAGAGCTTCAGGGCACCATCTACATTCATTACTTCTAAAATTAAATTAATAGGAAACAAAAGACTAACTAAAAACTTCAATTAAAGTTATGAACCTTTTCTGTCTCACCCTCAATTTTGACAAAAAGTAGGTTAGCAGGCAGTAGGTTGGAGATAATCCCACTGCACAGTAATCAACCAAAACAGCTATTTTACTTGTGGTTTTTGTCTTTCGTGTTTTGGAAACATTAATGAAATCTGTTGCAAGGGTTGGGGTCATTTTCTAGTCAGCTTTTGTTCTTCGCCATTGATTAATCAAAATATAAATGAATCCTTTCTTGGGACATAAGCAGAAGAGAACTGTTCTATTCCATTAATTTTTTTTTTTTTT
>WAAE01024161.1:84222-151901 GCA_013400495.1 Nicator chloris
TTTTTTTTTTTTTTTTTTTGGGAGAACAGTAATGCCTTTTCTGCCAGCCTTTGCTTGGGCTACCTGAGCATCTTGCAGGTTCTTCTGCTCATCCCATGTTCATGATTCAGCAGGGAATTGAAGTGTTAAGAACAAAATCAGACATAAATCCAAATTTCAGTCCTGGTATTAGAAAGGGGAAATGTGTATCTGATGGTCAGATGGAGCTCTGGTCCACAGAACAAAGAGCCTGAGATGACCACTGAATCAACTGCTCCTGGTTTGCCAGTCCAGGACTCATTTGTTCAACCAGTTCTCCTTAATCTTATTGCACCATGGTCATACTTGCTCCAGGTTTGATTTATGTCTTTGCAGTCTTAATGCTTACTAAATACTCACATAAAATATTCTGGATTCTGTGAGATGGCTGTAGTCTCTTGCTCTTGGATTTGACTTCAAACATCAAGGTAAAAATTGCCATATCTTAATCAAAGAAAAATTAACTTCATGGTTAATTTCTTTACTCAGATTAAAGGATTAATTTATGAAAATATTAACTGGTACCAGAACAGAGGAAAAATCAAATTACAAGAACATATCTTTTTCTTATAGTAATCAAACATCTGTAGAGGAATAAATTTGAAAAGAAACCTACCAAATAGAAGGTATCAGTGTTGGCAAGAAAGTCTCCAGACATGCAGGCAGTGGTTTCTACAAGCCAAGAAAAAATGATGGTAGGACTGACCAGAGGCCCTGCTTTTTTCCCGTCTCAGCTCATCTAACATTAAGAGACTTGGAGGAATTACTGTAATTAGTGCAAAGTAATAAACAAGGTTTTAATTTTCAGTTCAACGTTAAGAAAACTGCAGAGCCAGTCCAGCCTCGAGCACTTCTGAAGTTTCCCAACATTTATGGCCCCAAACCAGAAGTAACTTCACCTGAAATTGTTAACTATGCACAGTACTCTCTGAAGACGACAGAAGAACCAGCTACTGGAAAACATACTCCTTTGGATGAGAGCAGGATGAAGATACAAGTCAATGAAGAGCTGTTTGTTCTCCCTCAAAACGGTAGGAGCTTTTGGTCTTCAAACTAACAATTGTTTAGTGGGTGTAGATCTGTAATACTTCTAAGCATAATGTGATTGTTGTTAGATAAATAAATGTAGAAGTGAAGACATGGGATGCTTTTTGCTTTCTTATCATGAGCACTCTGAGCTTTGTTTTCAATACATTTGTTTAGCAGAAGGTAGTCATGGAGCTCACAAAGACATTCTGATAACAAAGCTGTAGTTCTATCTTGTTGCAATTTTTTTTTAACCTAAACATCTTTTGTTTTGAAGAATCTGTCTCCCTGGTAGCAGACATTTTGTAGAAAAGCACATTTAGTGTAGTTGTGCTGAGAGCAGTAGCAAGAGTATGTGTGAAATATCTGGCCAAAATTAGGCAGAGTATCTCCTCCACCTCAAATGCTATCTGTCCAGCTTGTCAGGGACAGTGGGGGTCAGGGCTTCTAATTTTCTCTGCTCCTTTATTGCCATGGTTTGGTGAGATGTTCTTTGCTTATTGTAATGTGCAGTGAAACTGAAGGCTGACACCTAAAAGATTTTTGCCAAACAGAATTCCTGTTTCCCAGCCAGCCCAAAGGTAACACTCCAAATCCTGAAACATAAGACTTCTGGAGCTTGAGAGAAAATGCAAGCTTAATAATATGCATCTGGCAGCATGTCTGGGTTTCTTCCATACTGATTTTTAACTTCACAGCCATCTTTTAACAGGATAATTTACTCTTATGGTTAGTTACCATTTTAATAAAACCTTCCTGAAGATTTGCCAGAGAGACAATGCCATCTGCCGTTATCTTTATTGAGTACTCTTTTTAGTTCTTTTTAATTTTTTGAAATTATATCTTTTGCCCTTCTGGAAGGACAATTGCTACCTTCACCCCTCCAGCCTGAGGCTTGTGAGTGTGGAAAAGAAAGTATCATGGGAAGCAGATGCGTTGGAGGAAGAAACTGTCTGAGCCACATCCTTAGGTGTCAGGGAAAACATTATAGGGTGGAAAGGATGAAAGACGATGGCTGTATTTAGGCTAAAGCTTTATTTTACATAAGTGTTGGTGTAAGAGCCTCTCTGTACTGCTAATGGCACAAGCAAGTTTCCTTCCTGCTCTGCTTGATTTTATAGCTCAAGTGTTGCTAAAATTAGGCAAGAATTGTTGCGTTCTCTGTTTGATGCCACAATGAACTGGTCTGAACTGTGGCTGAGATTTTTAGGAGGAAGTGTGCTGGTTCCACTATTGTTTTCTGGGTGAATCAGAACTGACCTTGCAGATAACAGCTTTGGATGACAAAAATCTCTGGTTTCTCTTTTAGTCTTGCGAGTTGCTTTATTTCAGTGTGAAGTACATAGTCAGCTCCAAAATCATTCATGGAGAAACTGCCTTATGGATTCCAAAGTCCATTGCCTTCAGCCTGATCAGGTGCTATGGAAATTGATGTCTTTTGCATGACAAAGACTTCATTGCTAAAACTAAAAAAAAAAAGTTTAGAGAGGTCTGACCTCTAAAATACAGAGTTGCACAGCAGTTCAAGAGCAGACTCAGATTCTCATTGCAGAGAATGTAAGATTTAATTTAATGATGCCAGTTAAAAGAATATAAAACAATATAACAAGTAATGAGTGTCGTTTACACACCTTGGCCTAGTCATAAGGTAAAAGAGCAAGGGTCTGAACCATCATAGAGCACCAGGTGGTGGAGAGCAGAAGGCTTGTCCAAATGCTGTAGAAAAAGCTGAAAGTGCACGTAAACAGAGCAAAAAGGATGTATGATGATGGAGCAAGAAGGAGAATAAATTACAGTCCTGCATACAAAGTGCAGAAATAATGAGACGTTTAGAAAAGTCAAGTCAAGAGAAGGTGGATTTGTTGTCTTGGGAAGGGGAAGAGCTGCCTGCTAAAGGGGCTGTTTCAGTTCCAGGCGTGGTAAAGGACGTGTGTGTCACAGAGCACCTGAAGCCCGAGCGGGCAGCCGGCGGCAGCCAGGCCCCCGAGCTGCACTACTCCCTGGCCTACGACCCGCAGCAGGCGGAGCTGCGCGTGGCCCTCCTGGAAGGTAAGGACAGACGTGTCCCGGCCTCACTGCGGCCACACACCTGGGGATTACGCTTAGAGACAGTTCCCCTGCTGTCTCAAGACCAACAGGTGCCCTCAGGAGCGCTGGATGTTCCACTGGTTCTGGGCTTGCGGAACAGGAATACCTGTCAATGTCACTGCTTGAAGAGAGGGCGTAGCTTGGGAACAGCTGTTTGCACAGCTTTGTCGGAACCAGGATGGGCTCCTCCAGTCCCAGACATGGTACAAAGCAACCTCTTCTTCCTATTTGTTCCTTTGGGGGCAAGAGGAATGGGGCTACTATCTCCTTCCTCTCTATACCTTTCATTCTTCAACCTGATCCACTCCCTACTGCTTTTTCCCCAAGTCAAGTCAAAGCCTGAGCTGGAGATAGCAGGCTTATTTTGGGAAAAGTCCCTCTGGCAGTGCCTGGCCAGGCAGCCAGGCTCTGTGTCACTCTCTGACAACTGTAACAGCTTCTCCACTCAGGTCTGGAGCATCATCAATTCCTCTGAGAGAGTAAAATAAGCTGACTGAATAATTCATGCACAGTGTAGATCTCAGTGGAAACCTAATCAAATCACACCCTCTGAGGTGAGAATTGAAAGGGTGCTGAATGGCAGCCACTGCTTTGGGCCTCCTGCCAGCAGCAAGCCCACAGTTCCCCTTCAGGATGGCCACCCATGCCGGCTGGCTGCCACCCTGGCACTCCTGCGAACAGGACCTGGCTCTGCTCCCCAGCTCCACTCCCTGAGAAGCCAGGAGAGCCCTGTGACCCACGGGACCTGGCAGCCCAGGAGCAGCTGTCCTTGGACTGGCTGCAGCAAGGACAACAGTTTTCCCCTCAAAGCCGTGATAATCAATGACCCCTCGGAGGAGGGTGTGTCTCTTGCTGCCCGAGATGGCAGTGCAACTCTGTTGATGCAACTGAAGAGTAGTGTGAAATGCCATTCTCAGTCTAGGCTTTTCAGCATAAAAGGGCTATAAAATTAGGGATGAATGTCTCTTGACACAGGTCTTTTGGGCTGTGGGATGGCTTCTGATGGATTAATTTGCCAGAGGTTGGACCAGCAGAATGCAATAACCCTTAGACATATCCCACATTGGCCTGGAGGGATGGATGTGTGCCAAGGGAAGCTCTATCCCATCTCTGATGTCTGTGACTGACCTTCCTGTTTTAAAGTAATTGTAAGAAGCCTTTTTTGTGTGCCAAGGTAAAAGTAAATGAGAGCTGCCAATCCCTGTTTCATGCTGCCTCATTTCAGTGCTGTTCTGAATCTTTTAACAGAATGTGTTTCCTTGAACCTAGCTGTTGCTCTCCCAAACGCATCCTTTTGCAGGGGCACAAGGACAGGGACATTGTGCAGCCTGAGGAAAACACCACAGCATGGGCTCACAGCTTCATCTGCCCCCCAGCAGGCAGGAACAGGGGTCAATGTCTATGCAGCTGTTTTATTTTATGGCTCTCATGAAACAAGCGATTTAGCCACAGATATTTCAGGTCTGTCTTTCGTGAGAGGTCCTTACCATCCATATTTTCCAGCTATGCATGGCAGAATGAGTGGGGACCAAGATGCTGGCTGCCATTGCTACATACTGGGCACACTGGAGAGCAAGTCTGGCATTGCTGAGGCCCAGACAGAGCTGAAGAAGAAGGTACTTCATACCCTTTGGGAGGAGGTGCTGCGATTCCCGTTAACAGAGGAGGAGATGCCAGGAGGGACACTGACTCTCACCCTGAGGAACTGTGACAAGTTCTCCAGGCACAGCATTGTGGGGGAACTCAAACTGAACCTTGCTGAAATGGAGGAATCCTTTGGGAAGGCCCAGTGGGAAAGGCTAAAGAGCCCAGAGAAGGTATGGACTCAGTACGTGTTGGTAGATCAGAAACCCTAATGATTAAGAGTTTGGACAAGAGAAGCCCTTTTCCTAGAGAGCTGCATGCGGGTGGGTGGCTTTATTTGTCTAGAGCAGGTTTAGAGGGGTGATGTGTGCCTGCAGAGATCACTCAGCACAGCTCTGGGCTGGTCTATAGCTGATCATATCAGAAGCCCTTCTGTCTGTTGCTCCCAGCCCTTAACATGTCACAGCTCCCTCAACTCCCCCCCAGTTACATGACAATCTGACACTGGCATCTGTAATTCAAATGCTATGTCTAGAAAAAGGTGTGTGAGCTTCTGAGAATTAGTGATACAGGACCAGAGTGGCAAGAGCTGAAATATCAGAGTGCCTAGGGAGGCTGATGGAGCGATTCTGCAAAGCTGGGAGTGGTAGGGTATACGGTGGCACCCCAGGGAGCCTTAAGCTAGGAGTGAAATACAGTGTTGGGACTGGAATGCTGGACTGAAGGACACTTATACTCACTGGAATCAATCCAGTGCTATTTGTTCTGGGAGATGTCAAAATACCATTCATTGCATTATGTTGGTTTCCTTAAAGATCAAAATCTTCCTTTCCTTCCTTATCCACATATTGGCAGCTGCACAGGCAGGAAAAATGGAGGGAAGAATTCCAACAGTTCTTGAAACGGGTACAGGGGATGTGCACTAATTTCTTTATGTGCACTAATTTCTTGCACATTTCCTCAGGAGCCTTTTCCCTGCCACGGACTAGGTTGTTTTTCTAGCAGCAGCAATTCACTTAACATGGCAGCAGGATGCTGCTACTGCTGCTGCTCCTTCATCACAACAAGTGGTACCTCTTGTAGTCTGCTGTGGTACGGCTGAGCAATGCAAAACAACACCAGCACTGTCACTAAGCATGATGAAACAAATTATTGCCTGTCACCATCGGGGGTGAGGGCTCTCCACTGAGCTGGCCACAGACACAGAGTACAGGGCATTTCTGATTTCCAATAGTGCTGATTTATCTGATAACCACTTGAATATGAACAGGACTGTCCACACTAAAAAACATCTGTCAGGGACAGAGGCAGCAGAAACGAATGGATGGTCTGAATGACTTTAATAAACTTCAAGCACAAGACTCAGTATTTGGCTAATAGCTGTAACCCTCCCCCTCTCCCTCCCATACTGACGCATCTGCTTTTTCAGCAATGCCCAAGGAACAGCCTGTTCACAGTAATGAGAAGTTGTTACTCCAGTGCACCTGATGGAGTCCTGATATACAGGGAATTCTGCCTTGGTCCAGCTTCACAACCACACACAGAAACAGGACAGCATTTGTTTCTTCTGAATGTAGAAGACCAGGCTGACAGTACAAGGTTAACACCAGCAGTACTGCTGAACAGTGCCCCAGTTTGAGCTGAGGATGTGCAGTGAAAGCTGAATTTGCGTCATCTGGGACCTGAGAGAGCCAACCATTGCACAGACAGCTTATGTATACAGATCCTGAATCATTCATTGAGAACCAGAGAGGGAGGGAGTGAGGAAGAGCTAATCAAAAAAGAGCAGCTATTTTTGACAGCGTTCATCCAGGAACAAAGTTACTGAGCTTTATCGAAAGTGTGACATTTCCTTGAAATGCCAGGAAGGGCAGAAATTTCTTTCTTGCCTTCCCAGTAATTCTCTCACACACAAGGGAAGGAGCCCAGAGTGGAGCTTACAGCTAACCAGGTAATGCAATTAACATTCAGGAATTCATTGAGTCCTGTGAGCAATGCAAAGTGTAGATACTGCAGACCGATATCCTTATCTTGTCTTCCTTCCCTCCCACTGCTTTGCTAATGACAGTGATGATAGTGGGTTGATGATAGTGTGTCCTTGCATAGCAACTTCCCTTTTGTGATTTCGTGGTGCCCTGCACGTAATTCATTGATGACTCCTTGTTGCTTTTTATTCATATTGCATAGAAAAGAAGACTGAAGCTCTGATGGTTGTATGAATTTGCAGGATTTCAGCACAAAATGCAGGTTATGGATTTAATAGGAAAAAAAGAAACAAAGAAATCAAAGCTGAGAAGAGGAAGGAAAAGTACCTCTGGTTTGGTCTGTTCACATAAAACTCCAGCAGAGACCAACCATTGTAGGTTTTGTTTTCATGTGGATACAGGCTGGCCAAAAACTTGATCAGCACGCCAGGAGCTAGAAAGTCATAAGTACAAAATGTGATCCCAGTAGGACACAGTGTGTGTTTGTGAGTGTGTGCACGTCTACAGAGCCCCACCCCCTCCCAATCTCCACTGCATCTGTCTGTGCCTGGAGCTACAGGAACCAAATTCTAGCCAAGAGCTATAGAATGGGACCTGCTGAGATGTGGTGGGGGTAAATAAACAAAAGCCGCTTATGACATGCCTAAACTCTGGGTTTGCATTGGGGTGGTGTTTGGGTTTGTCCCTCAGTGTACAATTCTTTTGTGGTGGGCATACAGGCATCTCAAACTGCCTCCTTTTATCTGTGGGCTTTTCTAAAGCCCACTTCATTTTAAGGCAGGATTCATATAAGTGAAGTGCATACAAGCCCTTCATTGCTACCTGAGTGCATGAAAAAAAGATTTCCTTGGGCTGACTTGGGATTGAATTTCAGGCTTCCTTGCTAATGGCCTTCCACCTGATTTGTGCAGGACAAATTAGTCATTCGAACCAGACAGCAATGACAGCCATGTTTTCAGCCATGTTTTCACTCAGCTCATGGAGAGCATACAGGGGCCTGTCCTTGCTTGTTTTGAGTAACTGGTTGAAAACTTAATTTGAAATATTTATGGCTCACTTAGTAGTGACACTGCAGAGCTCAGAAATAGCCTGGAGAACGGCTGTCTATCCTTGAGGACATAGAACATGCTAAGGAGCCCAGAATGAGTCTGTTGAATTGGCATTGGCTTTCTGGGACTCTTCTGGGTCATTAACCTCACACTAAACCAGATTTCTGTCACAAGCTCCCACTCACTGAGAGAATAACTACTCCCCTTTTGTTCCTTGCCATGGGCTGTCAGCTCTGCACAAAATGGTGTGGGATTTCTCTCCTTCCCTGCTGGCTCCCGAGATGGAAATGGCATTACTCTCTTACAGGAGAGCGGTGGTGGTGTGACTGTGTCCCTAGGCATTCCCCACAAGGTCTGCTTGTCCAGGGCAAATGGAAGGAAAGGGAAAGGGAAAGGGAAAGGGAAAGGGAAAGGGAAAGGGAAAGGAAAAGGAAAAGGAAAAGGAAAAGGAATTCTTCCACAGAGGAAGAAGGGAGAGCTGCTCACAGTCCTGATGGAAGGCAGGTGGGAAGGCAGAGTAATCTGCCCAGCTTGTGGGGGATTTCATCTTGGCTGGGTTTTTTCTTATACCAAATATTGTGTCAGGGAAGGTGTAGCTCCAGCTCCAGGTCAGATGCAGCCCCAAGCAGCACCTCTGCTTTCCCAGGGAGCTCTGTACTCCTGCTGGGCAGTGCAGGCTGGAGGCTGAGTCCAGTCAGAGCCTTCTGGGAAATGGAGCACCTGAAGCCAAAAGTGAATTATGAAAAGTAGTAAAGGGGGTAGTGGACATAAATACAGGGCAGTTAGGTGATCTCTCAAAATAGGAATTTCTGACTATTTGCATTGTATGTCAGCCCCAAATCTTCTTCTGACTAAATATTCCACTAAAAGTTGATGTCAGGAAGCAGTTACTTTCCAGTGACATAAGGATTCAGTAACTCACATTATTGGAGCCTTATGAGTGGAGGAGCCTCTCAGGCATCTTTGCCAGGTTTATTCTCATCCAGAGTAACTGGAAAGGTCTCTTGCACAAAGACAGAGAGACAACTTTGGTCCATGACCTCCCACCCATCTACCCATCTTCTACTGTTATTTTCCTAATGTTCTGGCCAAGATTATAGAAAAAATTAACCCCTTCTGTGTCTCCATTTCCAGGAGCCATCCACAGGCCATGGGGAGGTTCTGCTGTCTATTAGCTACCTGCCAGCAGCTAATCGCCTGCTGGTGGTGATTATTAAGGCTAAAAACCTCCATTCCAAGCAGCTGAAAGATCTACTTGGCAGTGGTGAGTGTTATAGCAAGGAAATAAATACTGTTGTTTCTGCTGTTATGTAAATCTAGAAAGGAAGTGGGAAGGGTGAAATTTGGCAGAAAAAAAAATAGATGTCTGGCTTAGAAAGCCAAAGAGATTTGAATAATTTCTAAAAAGTGGAAACCAAATGCCCCCTGATCAGTATTCCTCCTGTGCCCTCAGTTTGATGTCACCAGTGTAAATTCTCTTGCATTTTTGGGTGCAGATTCAGGTATCACAATATATATAAAAAATTAAGATATTAGAGAGTGTCAAAAGGAGGGCCATGAGGATGGTGAAGGGCCTGGAGGGGAAGCCTTACGAAGAGTGGCTGAGGTCACTTGCTCTGTTCCTCCTGGAGCAGACACTGAAGGGAGACCTCATTGTGGTCTTCAACATCCTCACACGGGGAAGCAAAAAGGCAGGCACTGATCTCTCTCGTGGGCAGGGACAGGACCTGAGGACACAGCACGAAGCTGAGTCCAGGGAGATTTAGGCTGGTCACAGCACCAGCCTGAGGGAGTTCAAAAAGCATTTGGACAATGCTCTTGGGCACATGGTGTGATTTTGGGGGTGTCCTGTGCAGGGCCAGGGGTTGGACTCCATGATCCTGATGGGTCCCTTCCAACTCTGCCTATTCTAGTCCAGTCTAGTCTATTTGTTGCATGTTCAGTAACACGGTGTCTCTCTCCCCTGTCTATACAGATGTTTCTGTCAAGGTGACACTGAGGCACCAGTCGCTGAAGCTGAAGAAGAAGCAGACCAAACGTGCAAAACACAAGATCAACCCTGTGTGGAATGAGATGATCATGTTTGAGGTGCCTCATGAGCTCCTGCGTGCCTCCAGCGTGGAGCTGGAAATGCTGAGCCAGGACGGAGCTGGCCAGAGCCATGTGCTTGGCAAGTGCAGTCTGGGCTTACACGTCACAGGCACAGAGAGGAACCACTGGGAGGAGATGCTGAGGAACCCCAGGAAACAGATAGCCATGTGGCACCAGCTCCACATGTAGGCTCATCAGGATTACTGACAACAAGATTCCCACCATGCCTCAGAGCCTGGGGGAATAAGCTGGATTTCACCTTCCACCTTCGCCTCCATGAAATTGCTCAGCACAGCACTCTGATGACACCACCCTTCCTGCCCATTCTAGCCCAGGAAACTGCCTGGAAAATGTATTAAAGGACAATCTCTCACCTAATCAAGCGGTGGTCTCAAACAAGGGGTTGGCTGCCTGGATGATTTGACTTAATTTTATTTGCCTGCCCACTGTCTCTTCTGAGAGGTCCCTGCTTCTGTAGAGGAGCAGAGGGGAGCAAAGAAGAGCAAAGTTATCATTGAAATGTGAGCCCTTCATCAGCATCTAGTGCTGTCACCCATATCCCTTGATGAGTGTTGGCTCCAGAATAACAAATGCACAACTGTTTTATCAATCACTGCTTTTCATAATATTCTACAAGACTGAGAAATGAAGATCAGAGAACTGACTGTCATGGCAGGCACAAAGAATCAGTGTGAAAAAGAGAGTGAAGCCAAGTGCAGTAACCGGATACCTAGAAAAAGATACAGAATGAAGGGAGAGAACAAAGGAAGAAGAAAGGGAGAGACAGTCAACACCCTCATCCTGTGCAGCCTTTGAAGCAAACACTGCCGAGCAAGAAGTCAAATATCTGCCTTTACTTTCGTTTCCTGCAGCGTTTGATACCTTGTATTTAAGAAAACTGCTGAAAATATGAATGTTTCAGGACTCTTTAGCAGAATATCTGTATCATTTATCTTTTATGGTGTTATCCAGCACGATCCCAAATATGGACAAAAGGTTATTGTCGATGTTACCCCCAAAAACTTGGACCAAATCTTTCTGTTTACTGCCATTTTCTCTGTTTTTCTGGAAAAACTTGGTTTTTCCCAAGTTTCAAATATGCTAATTATATTCCAGGCAACATCTAAAATTAAGCAAAAGAAGTGGGATCATTCCATACCTCAGCTGATAGATGGTTTTGGTTTGACAGTTAACTATTGCACTCAAATCCTCATACCAGAATTACTCAAAGACAACCCTTATTAACTGCCATGTATTTCATCACTTCCAGACAGAAGGAATTCACCAACCAGACAGACTCTCCGGGGCTGGTTTTTCGTGTGCACTTTCAAGATTTGATGTGGCTTAAATGTTACTTTTGACTGTCCTTTTTTTGTGTCTCTAGATGGACTGAAAGTCTGGCATTGGCAGTAATGATGTCATGACCCTACATAAGCACACTGCTTGTCCTACTACTTTTTTTCAAGTAGTAGACACAGCTTTAAGAGACTTCCATGGGGACAAGGCTTCCAAAAATCTGGAAAGAGAACCATATAATTTGTAGCCCTGAAAATCTCAGAGAGCTTCATATTTGCAGGGTCAGATTGCCTCTGGTTTAAATCAAAATATTGAGCTAAGCTTTAGCTAGTATCCATCCCATTTGGATGGTGCAGTCAAATAAGTCTAGCAGCTTGTCAAGGGAAGGCTGCCATCCTGCTGGGAAAGGGAAAACACCACACACAGTGTCTGAAAACGGGCTGAAGCACCAGGCACAACGGGTTATGAACAGGGAAATGAAGTTCAGCTGGAAGTCAGTAACTAATAGTGACTGGGGCTGGTCGTGAGACTGACAGAGTTTAGCACCTTCTCATAAATGACCTAGACAATGGCGCAGAGCATGGCCTTGGCAGGTTTGTAGATGATGCGAAACTGCACCTAGGAGTAGTGATTGATACCCAAGGCCGTTGTGCTGACATTCAGAGGGATGCTGAGAGAAATGCTTGAGAAATGGACTAACAGGAACCTCCTGAAATTCAGCAAGGAGAAGTGGGAAGTCCTGCACCTGAGGAAGAACAACTCCTTGCAGTGCAGGGGTGAAGGCTGACCAATCTGTAAAGAAGCTTTCCAGAAAAGGACCTGGGTGTCCTGATGGAGCCAGCAGTGGGATCTTGCAGCAGAGTAGGACAACAGTGCCTTGTGCTGTGTTAAGCAATGCCAGCAGGTCAAAGGAGAGTGATCCTTCCTTTCAACTCAGCACCAGTGAGGGCAATTCTTCTGGAGTACTGTGTCTTTTGCTGGGCTCCCCAGTGAAAGATCCAGAGTTTCTGGAAAGAGTGCAGCAAACAGCCATGAAGACGTTTAAGGGACATCTTCTGTAAGAGGAGAGGCTGAGAGAGCTGGAACTGTTTAGGTCAACGTGTACAGATACCTGACCTGGGAGAGGACAAAAGAAGATGGAGAGAGACTCTTTTCACTGGTGTCCAGTGACAAGGCAAGAGTCAAGGTCACAAGTTGCAATGTAGGAAATTCCATTTGAACACATGAAAAATACAAAGAATAAGCCCCATTTTTTAACTGTGAGTATAATCAAATACTGGAACAAGTTGGCAGGAGAGGTTGTTGGGGATCCCCATGCTTGGAGACAGTGAAAACTTGACGAGATACAGCATGAACAACCTGCTCTAGTTTATCCCACTTTGAGCAGGGGTAAGTTTGGACAATAGGATCTCCAGAGGCCCTTTATATCTTCAGCAATGCTGTGATTCTGTGAAGAAACTGACAACTGAAAACTGTTATCTTTACACTACTATTTCTTTTGTGGGTTGTGTAGCCAGGAATTATAGGATCATTTTGAAGACAGCAATAAAGCTTTGAGCAACCAGACAGACAGAAAAGCTAAGTATGCCCATGAATCTTACACCCAACATTTTAATCTCTGATATTGATCTATTGGATAGAGGGCAGGTAAACAAGAAGAAAATTTGTTTGTTTTACTCTATGGGGTTTTGTTTACTAACGAAAAGCTGTTGGATAGTGTGAGTAAACTGGACACAGGGATCTAGTTGATAGTGAATTCTTAATGCTTACTGTGATCCTAATTTGACTGTAGATATACCTATAGGTTTGGAATAATAATTTCCATGTAAGTGCAGAATTTATTGGAATGTTGGCCTAATCCACATATAGGTTCCTGGCAGCACTGTGATTTTTTGGGGGATAATGATAAGAAGGATAACTTCACGGTATGATGCTGTTTGGCTGGCACTGGAAAGCCTGAAGGGCCAAATATTTACCTTGCTGCCAACTCCTCTAGTTCTGCATCCTGCTTCTTTCACTGAGCCTTTCATAACATCTTGATGACTGATTGTAAACATCATTATCTGCCTGTGCCCCGGTGATTCTGGCACAGCCTGTAATAGATATCAGTCCTACAGCACTTAAAAGCATAGATCCTCAGAATCTGACTTAGCTCTGGCAAAACAATGTCCTCTTTTACAGCAGACAAATACCCGTACACACACTACTTAACCACAAATCTGTCTTAGGAGCAGAGTGGTGCCATCAGTGTTAATGAACGGCATTGTTTCCTCCTTTGCTGCATCGGGAGTTAATGGGAAAGAGAGAAAGAGTGAAAATGCATACATCTTCCCCGGATGGATCATTCTTGCTGTCTGGCATTTTAGCCTGCAAAGAATGCTCCTCGCCATCAGCACAGCCTGAACAAAGGCTGCCGGGTGTCCCTGGGAGGAGTCAGCCGCTGGCCGGGCTGACAGCGGGCACGTAACGGGGACAAGGAATGCAGTCTACGTGTGGTACCCGAGGGGCAGGGGCGCCCAGCCGGCCTTTTGAACTCTGCTAACAGGGGCTGTGTGTCATCGCATTCCAGCGTCTGCCCCAGCCCTGCCCTCATCCCTCCGAGCAGCCCGCGCAGCAATAGCCGTGTGTCCCTGAGCCTCAGCACCCCGACGGCCGAGGTGCTGAAGTGTCCCAGCAGACACATGGCTGGGAATGGTTGTGGCAGGTGACAAGGTCATGAAGATAAACCCGAAGTATTTGGAAATGGCATTGTACGAAGCAGCTTCAGCAACTTGAGCTGTCAAAGAATGGCTGAAGTGCAATAAGGACAGAGCCAGACAGCACCTCGGTTTTCAGCTCCTGAAGCTGAAAATGCAGGAGCACCAGCAAGCACCACTGTGTATGCTGCCTAAAGGATGCTGCTTATAAATTGCATCATAAAAGAAGAAGCAAAAACCCCCCAGTTATGGCAATTAATGTCCCTAAGATAGATGTGTGACCAAAAGCAGCCGCAAGACTCCCCAGTGGCTAGTTAGTGGCTGGACTGATTATTTTGCCTGCTATAAGCATTAACAGGAAGAAGCTGGAAGACAAGAGACTGCAGGGAATAAGGAAAGAGGAAAAAATAAAGATGGTGTCAGGCAGTCTACCTGGTCAGAATGAATGACCCTTTTCACTGAAGGCCAGAATTGTGAGTGACAGAATTGTTGTCCCCTGTGACAGGGATTCACAGTCCCTCATCCAGTGACAGAGCCCAAACAACCAGATTACTGTAAAACAGCCTGAGAAACACAGCTCCCGTATATTACCCAGCTTTGCCTGGGAAAGGCAGTCTCCCGAGGTGGCCTCTGCTCAGAGGAGGGGGGTGAGAAGCCAGAGAAAATTACCTGTGACTACATTGAGTTCCTTTGTTAAAATATAGACTGTAGCCATCTGTTATTTTGCCTCAACCTGCCCTCAGAGCTAGATCTTCCTCCCCCAAAATTATCTGGTTTGATATTAAGCAATTTGTCCTACAGTAGAAGGATTAATAAGCACAAATCATCAATAGTCACTAAAATATCTGGGATGTTTTAGACTCATTACTACCCTCAGCACCCTTCCCCAGTTTTAAGGGGAGTGGTTACAGCTGGTGCCCTGTAAGGGTAACATTTTTTCAGTGCAGCGTTTTCCCCTCAACTGTTGTCCCAAATATCCTTGCATGGTAATAAGAAACTGCTTTGCGAAGAGGTAATACATCAGGAAGTAATGGAAAATTCCCTTCAACAGGACTGGGAAAATTTTCAGGCTCAACTATTCTCCTGATGGGCTTTCAACACCTTGAACAGCTGTACCTTGTATTTTGCTAGCATCTGTCATCAGTATTATCTGGCAGTAGTGTTCAAAACCATTTTTTTTTTTCCCCCAAAATGAAGTAGCTTGTCATTTGGGCTCTAGAATTACAGCCCAAATTTGCCCAAATTTTCCTGATGTCAAAGATGAGTTGACTACAATGACATTTAATAAGAACTGGAAGCTAAAGTGGTTTGGACCATGCTTCTTGAACTCTTTTGAAAGTCAGTTTGAAGTCTGATTGAATTGAAGGATAGAGCTTTGACAGCATTTTTATGTGTTTCAGAATTTAACTAGGTATTAAAATGTATTTGGTTAATATGTTGAAAGATAAGCATGATGAGTAAATAGTAACACTCAACACTTAATATTATTTCTTCTGTTTTCAATATGCACAAGAAAAGTAGCAAAGTGAAATAGTGATTTGTGGCCTTCCAGCATGAGGGGGCTTTTCTGCTTACTTGGTCCTTTAGCGTCCCAGTGTGTTTATTGTACAGAGCCAGATATTGTTTGTCATGACTCTATATTGTTCTCACAATCCAATGCACAAAACCAGAGCATGATGCTCAGCCATTGTGTCTAATATTACAGCACAACATGTAAAACACGGCAAGTAAATAATTCCAAGCTGTACCAATGCTGTGTCTGCATTGTTTACTCTAAGTGTTTACAGTAAGTCCCCTCTGCTTGCAGCTCAGGGGCATAGAGTGCTGGGATGAGTCAACAGAAGATGCTCTGAAGGGTGTCATCAAAGGATGGGTGTACGATGAGAAGGGGAGCAGTCAGCAACAGAGTCCTGTCCTGGGCAAGCACAAGAAATCTATTGGCTTTCTCAGCAAGGTGACAGCTAAACAAAGCTCTATAGGCTTTCCAGTAGCTACCAGGAGATTAGAGAATGGGATCTGGGAACCAGGTTCTTCCCAGGTATTGGCTCCATCTCTGAAACAAAACTAAGACGTGAATTTAGAGGGGTTTCTTATTATTATTTTATTTTTTGCCAATCTCAGTACTTCCAGTTGGTGTTGATGATACTCTGTAAACCATGCATTTGTAAGGAGGAAAACATGCTTGGCTGACCTAATACCATCACCAGAATTAGCTGGTTCCTAACAAGACATACAGATCAAAACCTGCACATAAAAGTAAAAGAAAAGATATATTTGGAGCAGGAGTGGGAAGTATTTACCTCACTGACAGTTTGGGGGCACTCTCACCCACCACAGTCAGTGTTAAAACACAAGGAGAGAAAACAAAGCCAGTCTGCAGAGCCCCAGGCTGTTGCTGGCTTCACAAAGAGGGGTGCCTGTCAGCTGCACAGCGAGGCTGATGGCAATGAAGAATTTGCTGTAGAGATGAAGGAAAAAGCTGTATTTTTGCTGCACACTGAGCTGAACGTGGGTGGTCCATCTGCCAGGGACAATCCTTCCCACCTGGGGGATTTGCACAGGGTTACTCCGTAATTCCCAGCTCAGCATATTGAAAAGCAGCAATAGCTGCCACAGAACCATTCTTCTCTTAACCCTGCTGTTCATTGTCACTTCAGATTTATTAGAAGCTTTTTTCCCCTCTATGGTATTTAAAAATTAAACTGGGACTGTCCTTTAATCCTCTGTCTGCCAATAGAGAGTAGCATCTCATCCAGCAGCTATACCACAGTCATTGCCAGTGCTAGTCCTGAAGGTCAGCAGCCAGTTCCTCGACTTGCCTGAACCCTTAGTGATCACTGAATGTGGAATAAACCCAGTGAGGACAGGGCTCCAAGATGCCCCAGAGAAAACAGGTCCCACCTAAAACCAACACCCTACCCAGTTCTCCAGACAGCTCTCCTGAACACCACTAAGTGCAGTGGTGGCCTGGAGTGCAGCTCTGCCACTCCTGACCCGCTGTTGCACATGGCTCCCCATCCCAGCCCTGGCACCTCCGTGAGGCTCTCCCACCCCAGTGTGCCTCCAGAGGCACCACCAGTGTCCCCAGACACGGGGTGTCTGGCAGCCACGCAGACAGCACACTCGTTTTTCTCCTTGATCAAAACAACTTCAAACAGGAGACTTCAGAGAGTCAAAAAGTCTAGCTAGCACATATGCTGTGCTGTGGGAGCCTTTGATTATCCAGCAGATATTTTTAGAGCCCTTTATAAATGAGCTGTGGCTCCATTTGTGCGGCATGTGGCGACAGCTCTGCCAAAAAGAGCCTCTGTGCCAACAGAGCTGAGCCTGGCACTGCCCAGGCACCTGCCTCTGCCCTCTGATTTAAACATCTTGGGGGGGCACCTGTTTAAACCTACCCATGTGCTCAGCTGCCTGTGCTTTTTCTTCTGCCTCAGGAGCGTAAGATAGGGAAGACAGGCCTCAGGAAGTGCTACAAACCCCCTCTGGTTATGCCTGCGAGCTCTTGGCGTCATAGGCTCCACACCTCCTTCTTCCAGGAAGAAACATGTTCAGGTTTTTTGCTAAATGAAGTTTCTAGCACCAGCTGCTAACAACAGTCATCTCCACGGAGCATATCCAGGATACCAGCAGAGCTGGGGAAGTGTGTGTCAGGCTTTAATGCTATGACAACCATCACTGAGGAATTTTTTAGTTTCCTTTTCACTCATATTGACGTGAGAATCATTGGTCCTAAAAGTGAAGGGCACTGTTAGCCCTAGATCAGATGAATTTTGTGCAAGCTTCCATTCCTGCTAAAAGCTGATAGTGCATTTTGCATGAAGGGATCTTGCTTTTAAGTCCTTGGTTTGAAGTTACCAGCAAGGAGGCCAATCACTGCCAAGGGTGACTAACAAAAGTCCACAACACAAAATCGCCTGTAGGAAATGAGTTACAATGCAGCAATATATTTCACAAGCAGTTCTGACTTTTTACACATGGTTGAGCTGCTGAAAGCGAAGCATTGTCCTGCCTACGTGCTGTCAATTGAATAGCAAAGGTAAAAACCCTAGAGATGAGGTTTTCACTGCTGACTGACAGGTGCCCAGGAAACCCAACTGAAGCTAAGCCCTGACAACCACTAGGATCTTGCTGGGCTTGCTTACTGCTCAAAAATAAGCAATTTTAAATCACTACAGTGAAAGCTGCCAGAAAATGACAAACTGTGTGTAATATGCGGTCTGCTCAATGAAGTTGACTTTGAGGAAGTCACTAAAACAACCTTTCCTATTGGACCTATTGGATGACTAATTTGGGGCTACTTTCACTTCTCAGCCTAGAAACTGCTACTCACTTCCAGCCCCTGTGGCTACTCTCCATTAAAATTTGGAGGCATTCACTTTGAACCCAAAATTTTTGCATAACCCTTCACCTGTGGGGATTGATGGGTCTACATGCATGCTGTCCCTGGGCCAATTGGAAAACCAGGATTCCTTCAGACTCGATTAAAGAGCCAGTCCTGTTGATGCTTCCATCCCTACATGTTGAAGCTCAGCAATACCATCAGTATCAACACTCACAGTATGCAGTGCCATGCTCAGGATCCACACCTTCAGCTGCACAGCTTGCTCCTTGTTTTCTGCTTCCCTCCACTGCCACATGGACACATTTACAGCTGAGAGAGCAACTGTTTGTGCTGGAAGGGCTTTGTTTTCTGCCTAGGTTTCTCTCTAGCTATAGCTGTCACCCAGGGATGGACTAAACTTTTTCACGGTTGTCCCTGCTTGCACTGCCATGCAAACCTGAGCCTCAGGGAAGAAAGGATGATCCACAGCTCCTGAGGTGCCTTTGCTGCAAGGTGTATCCACAGCAGTGGCCAGACTCAGCTCATGGAGGCAATGTTTTCAGCTGTTTGATCAGCAAACACAACCCACAGCCCAGGGCTAATCCATGGGCACGTACTTATTTCAGAGGTTGGCTCTCTTGGCCACAATGATTTAGCAGATAAAAGACCCTCCATGTACAAAAATACTCTTAATACATTGAACTGTTTTAAAAGTTGCACCTTTAGTTAATCAACTGCAAGCCCAAGTGTCAAAAAAGAAGAATCCAAAGTTAAGCCAGCCCCCTTTTAAGGATAGCAAAAGTCCAGCTTCCCCTGGATTTACAGCTCAGGGGAAGTCTCTCCATCCTTCAAACCAAACCAGGCACATATGTGAAACTTTGTCAATCCATATTACAAGCCTAGCTCACCACAGCAAAGCTAATGGTAATGTCACTGTACCTGACCAGAAAGGGAGCACAGAGCCTCAAGGACACCCACTCTGCATCCCTACCCAGAAATAGCATCTGCTGACATAGCTGCCAGTGCTGACCCAGAGCAGCTCTGAGCTGCTGGGAGGTGCCAGCTCCTGGTCTGCCTGCTGCAGCTTTGGTGCAGCATGGGGATAACCCAGCCCATGGGGAAACAAGGCAGCCATCACAGGACGTGCTGGACCTGCTCACCAAGGTGAGGACTTTGAGGGGCTGCAGTGACACTCAGCATGTCAGGGAGCCAGTCACTCAGGAGGGAGAGCTACCAGCACCTCAGGGGGCTGCGACTGACCCTTCTGGATTAATCAGCACTGGATCTGCTCTTCGTGTCCTGGGCTGAGGGAAACAGGAGTGCATCAGCTTAGATGCCCTTCGTCTGGCAAGATGACATTAACCTCCAAGAACAATTTAAAGAATTAGCAACCCAACTTGATAAATTTAAATTTTTTTTTATTAACAATCATTTTACATTACAAGGATAATATGACAAAAGGAAAGTTCTCGTGTACGTACTATGATATATCAACATAGCTCTATTCGTATCCAGTGTCCTGGGTCCTTTCACACAGGTACTATAAAGCATAGTCTGTAAAGTAATAACATTTTAATGTCTCAAAAAGAGTGATATTAACATATTAATACATATATAGTAATAGACGTCTAGATATTTTTCTCTCATTTCATATGTGTGTGTGGTGGGTGAGTGTGTGGGTGAGAGATCACTTGAAACAGTTCAGCAGGGCTGTGCTTGGATGTGGATACGGAGAGGTTTGAGACAAAACCTCGTTTTCTGGAAGTAGAAATGCATTTTTGCTAACTGTCAGGTGAGTCTGTGAGGATGCCATGACTGGCAGAAAACTCCGTAGCCCTCCTGTAGCATTTGGGACATTACAGCATATGAGACGTGGTTCCCCCGCGCAGCCCAGCGAGCTTATTCGACATGAGGTGCAGTGCATGGGAGCCCCTCGCCGGGCGGCAGCACCGCCAGCAGGGCGGGCGGGAGGCGAGGCCGCGGGCTGAGCTTACGCGAGTGTCAGTGGCATCGGAAGGAGGGGGCTGGAGTGAGAAAACTGTCTCTGAGGTTTGTGAGGAACAGGTGCCGAGAGCTCCCCGGAGCGGAGCGGCTGCGGCAGAGCGGGGAGCCGCCGCCGGGCAGGGGCGGCTGAGGTGGATTACCAGTTGTGTGGAGGAGAGAGGCCTGGGAGAGGGCACTGAGGTGTGTGACAGGGCTTGGGGGCAGCTTGCACAGCGTCTGCTCATGCAATACCAGTGTAACGAGCCATTCGGATGTCGGAATTACGACTCACCCTCCTCCCGACCAAAGCCAACAAATAAAACAAACGGCAAGGAGTGCAGTGGTTGCCAGGCCTGGAGCAGAGCTGCAAAGCCAAATGTCCATGCTGTCCCTCCAACCCTTGTGGAGAAGCAGCTCGCTGACTGACCACCTGCTGCCAGACCGGCCAGAGGCACTTCTCAGGTCCTCCCAGGTGTCAGCCAAAGGCTTCAGGATGCAGCAGGGCCAGTGTCCTACAAGTGGCTGTGTGAAGGGAGGGATGGAGGGATGAGACAGCCATCCATCCCACAGGCATCAGCAGATACTCAGGGAGGGCTGATTCACTGCCAAGATCCACCCCCATCCCAGCACGGAAATGCTGGTCATGGGAAAGCAGGTGTCTCTCTGCATGAGCAGGGTAGGAGGGCTGCACCCTTTGGTGCTTCAGCCTGGCAAGGTCCGAACTGGTGTGCTGGGGCCCAAAGGCACACGTGAGACACTGACTATGTCCTTCATACAATCACATCATTCCCTCCAGAAAGCCTCTCTGGGCCCCTGGCCAGACAAGCTGCTCACGGGCTGAGAGCGGCTGTGAGACCTGAGGGAGTGCAGTGGCTCCTGCAGCAGAACAGTGGCCATCCTGACCCAACAGAGCTGAATGCGCCTTCCCAATTGGGATCATGCACTCTCATGACTCTGACTTCACAGTTCCTTCTCGTTTGCACTGTTCCAGCTCCATACACTATCCCTGCCACCTCCAGTTGTGTGGCCGAAACCCTTCCTCCGCTCAAAACCGCCTAGGCTCTCCTGCTGCCTTTATCCCAGCGCCACGGCTGTGTCACTGACCGACGTCCAGAAGTGTACCCATGCTCTCGCTGGTGCCGCCTGAGCGCTGGCCAGCACAGGGTCCCCCTGGCAGTGTGACTGGTGAGGTGACTCCTCACTCCAGCTGGTGACTGCTGAGGAATGCCAAATGGAACAGCAAAAAGCCACGTTTCCACAGCACTGGTGCCCACAGTTGCCAACTGCATCCATGCAGAGAGACAAAAGTGCATATGAGGGTGGGATATGTGTCTGTCCAAGTGTGAACACACAGGACCTCAGAAAGAGGCTTTCTTGGGAGAAGGACACTCAAGCATCTTCCCCTACCAAGACATTCCACTATTAAACAAACCTTATTTATCACTTGGTTAACATGCCAGCAAGGAAACCCTTTGCCCTAAACACAGCCAAGCCCCTCTCCATAGAGTGCTATCCATGTAAATGTAGGCCTCAGCGTATGGCTAAAACCATCCCAAAGTCTTCAGTGTTACGTGCCTTGTGCTAGAACACAGGGCCAGCCTTACACAAGGGTGGTTGAGTCTATCTCTATATTATATCTTTATATCTATCGAAAACATAGAAATATATAAATATATAGGATTTCATTTATAGATATATAAGCATGTGATTTTTATCTTTTGTACTGTGTGTATATGTACTTGGATGTGCGTATATACAATATATAGACCATATGCATATGTACTGTATACATACACTAGCTTACATGCACACACATCATACGTGTCTCCAAGGGAGACAGGAATTGCATAGGCATTACTGCATTGGATACAATGGCTGGGGGATTAACGTACCATTTCTCTGCTTTTAAGACCTCTTTTGACAGAGCTGAGAGGGGAATCTGCAAAAGCAGAGGCTGTTGCTGCTTATTTGCAAACCAGCTGTCCAGGCACCGGTCAAACAAACAGCAATCCTCATGAGATAAGAAAGGAGGGGGACTCCAAGGACCCCGCAGGCCATCTGGTTGAGTTTGTGCTGTGAGAAAGAGATGGACCGAGCCTGAATCATGTCTGAACAGTCATACCAGCAAAAGCACGACCAGCACGGGGCACATTGCTGCAGCTGGCTCAAGACCCAAGACAGACACCACACAAGGACCCTGCCCACCGTGTCCCCTCGCAGCCCCCATAACTTCCGTGTGCTTTTGCTGGTATGAGAAGAGCTTTGGTCTCTTGTGAGGATTATCCCTGCTGAGGTCAATCTCGTGGCTGGAGGGCCCAGACCCCTGTGGACATGGGTGAGCCCTGCAGAAGGACATGCCTAAATGTGCTTCACAGATTTCTGCTTCACAGCAGGGTAAAAGAGGCAAGGAGCCTGAGCAAAAAGTGGGGAAGGGAAATTGGCAACCAAAAATCCCACGGGCTAGAAATACAAACCCGAGGGTCTGGAGAAGTGTGCATTATTCACAGTCAGATGCCATAGCTAAGATGCAGGGGAAGGAGACAATAAAGAGCTCATTCAAGAAAAACCGAACCCTCTGTCTTTGCAGCCTAACCAGTTCAAGATGCTGTGAGGAACACGTTCAGAACACTCTCGCTCTCTCAGCACAGCGGGAAAGGCATTGATTAAACCCAATGCATGGCAATCTTGCAGCCATGCAGGCCTCCCTCAGCACCCCGCTAAGCCCTCCCCATGCCTGCTGCTGCCTCCTGGCCTCACTGCCACCAGGCTGGGCCCAGACAAACAGGGCACAGAAATGCACCTGCTTCTGGGGAAGGCTCGGGAACCCTGGGAAGCCAGAGGTGCTTTGCATTGACATTCCTCCCTCCTCTCTATCTTGTCTATGCTGGTAGTCATGTTTCCATCCACAGACTATCCATGAAAGTAAGAGCTACAGATCTGATATAGGCAGGTTAACCTGGAGGGAAAGCTTGCAAAGCACCTGCACCACCCTAGGACAAAGGCTAGGTTTATTTTCTGATGTGTGGGTAACAGGGAATTGTGTTGGAGGAGCTGGGATGGGCTGGGCCGGGCCAGCTGCTCTGCCAAGCTCTTGTCTACCCCCATCACCAATGTAAGGGGTCTCTGATCTTTCCCATCACGGGTACCCACAACATCCAGTGGCAGGGGATCACTGTTTGCAAGCAAAGTTATTTGCTAAAGGAACAAGTGCCCTGCCTGTGTCAGCTGGCTGCCAGAGGAAATCACCACACGCTGCACATTTCACTGCACCATTAGAAATAAGAGCTGCCGGTGAAAGGTGTCACTGATGAAAGCAGGATTTGTAAGCGAACCAAAGGGAAGGAGTGACAAATTGGAAGAATAATTTCTGAACAGGCCTCTGGCAACTCTTACTTTTCCATTTCCTCCCCAGTGGCAAAGGTTAGGAGGCTGGGATCAGGAGTTGTAAACAGGCCTCTCAGGCTCCTCAGCAAAGCCTTGGGGGAGCATTCCTCTCTCCAAAGGTGTTTGGAGACTGTCCCCAAATGTTCCTTCCCTCCATGTGGGCCAGGCACCTTGATGGGCCTCTATACCAAGGAGCATTTGCTACTGCAAACAGAAAGGCAGGTGATTTTTCCTCTCCACCCACAAAGAGCTATGGAGTTCTACAGATCCTATGGTCACCTTGCCCATCTCCAGTCAGAAACTAATGGAGCAGCAATTTTTCTATCTTTTTTATCTTTTTACATCTCCTCAGGTTTTAAAAAGGAAGGGAGCCTGCCACCTCCCTGGCAGGCAGCAGCTCCAGAGCTTTGTGGCAGCACCCTGAGCAGAGCCAATTCACCACACCTGGAGAGCTACGAGCACCTTGTGTAGAGAAGTCCCTACTTTATGGTCAGGCAAACAACCACTCAAAGCTGGCACAGAGCTTCCAGTTTAATTTTTACTCCTCTGGATGAATGGATCAATTTGATCACATCATTTTTACGAAAATACAGGAAAACATGAAAACAAAGCCATTTCTCGTGTTTGCTAGGTGTGTCATATCAATGCCCCTGTGTTGCAACTGTGTGATGCCCTGACTTAGCTTGTGACATTTCCATGAGGACCACAAGGAAGAGCAGCCAGCGCCTGCCCCCCTGGTGGCAGTTTGGCAGCAGGTGGGTGGCCCTGGCACAGGTGCCCTCTCCTGCCCCAGCCAGCCTCAGGCTGCACGTGCTGTCAGAGGTAAGGCGAGGGGTAAGTGCTACAGAAGGTGCTGACCAGCCCTCGCTGGCCGGCCTGACCAGCCCTCACTGCTACATTCACAGGGCCTGCTCTGCTCTGCTCGGACCCTCTGACTGAAAGGCCCCATTTTACAGCCAAGAGGCAGTGTTGGGACAAAAGCACAGGCCACCACTCGTGCTTTGGGTGGGCTCAGTCCCTCCTCAGTCCCACAGGGACAGAGGCAAACACTTCCAAAACCCTGACCAACACCAGCCTAGCTGTTCCTGTGGGATCTGAAAGCTCAACCAGACCATAATGGCTTGGCTGCACACCTCTGCCAGTGCTGGCTGTGAAGTTCTGCTGAAGGCAAAGGGGTTAGCAGGAGGTGAGTGAGACCTAGGTAGAAGTGTGTGTTTTCCCGGGAAGACAGTGCGTGAACCCTGGCAGTGAAAGTGACTCAGAGAGAGATTGGTTGCAAACATGCTACATCTCCATTGAAAACAAACAAAAAAAAGTTTAAAAAATAAAATAATATTATATATNAACTAGCAGCAATGGTTCTAGAGATATCTTAGCACCAAGACCAAGGGCAGGGGGGTAACAGGAGAAAGGAAAGGTTCAGTGTTGCTGATACCACCATCATGTTTCCAAACA
Source organism: Nicator chloris (assembly GCA_013400495.1). Taxonomy (NCBI): domain Eukaryota; kingdom Metazoa; phylum Chordata; class Aves; order Passeriformes; family Pycnonotidae; genus Nicator; species Nicator chloris. The sequence continues at coordinate 109,202 of WAAE01024161.1, forward strand.
ACACAGCTTGGCACAAAGTTCATCCCTCTGAGAAGTGAGAACATGTTGGCTTGGACACCTTTTGGACAACACGTCTCACTCCCGTGATGGTCTGGTCAGGTTGGTGCTGTCCATGCCACATCAGCAGGGCAAGGCACTAGCATCTGTGGAGTTTTTGCACCTTTTTTGTTTGTGTGGTGTTTTTTTGGTTGGTTGGGGTTTTTTTGTGTTTTTTTTTTTTTTTCCCTCTTTTCTAACCTGAAGTGATATTGTGTGGATGCCTGGACCTTGTTTACTTTAAAAGAATGAAACAAAGAAGAGCCCCAAGCCCACAAAATAATCTCTTTGTGATGGAAGGTGCAAGTCCCCCATTCACATTTCAGCTGGACTCTGCATTCCTACAAGAAAGGAAGAAATATTTCGCAGGAAGAAGCAGAGCATCCCTTCTTCCTGCTGTCATCAGTCTGCTGTGCTGTGGAACATGTTACCTTGGTCACAAGAGAGTAAGTGAACCTTTGTAGGACATCACACATGAATATAATCCAAGATAATCTTGCATTGATAGCTCCTGCCACCAAACTGCAGCAGGATTTTCTTTCAGTCATTCCAAACAAACAAAACAAAACAAAACAAAAACCCCACAACAATCTAGGATTATAAAGACATAGTATAAATAATGTAAATTAGAATATAATTTTTTAAGCCTTTGAATCTCTGCCCAGAGGTGGCTCTCGACTCATTGGCTGTCTAGCTTCCACAGCAGCCCTGGTTTTGAATGAATAGTTGTATATATATATATATATTTATCTCATACAATATAAAAATATAAATGCAAAAATTTCCCCCTGCCTTCTCTATTTTGCTATTTTATAGTCTGCACATGACATCGTGTTATAACATACGTATGATAGACTGGTACTACGGTTATCATAAAAGGAGCTGAAAGCCAAGTATTACTCTACAGCCCAAAGGTAGGGAGAACTGAGAAAGGGGCATCACAGTTTAGTGGAGGCATTTGTTTCTAAATCAGAGTAAAACTCCAAAATCATGCCCCCAGCCCTTCTCTCCTGTCAGTAATCTTTTGAGGGAAGAAAGCTTCCACTCAGCTGAGGAGAACTGGGTGGAGCTGGGGGCAACATAAACACACGGGATGCTCTGTCAGAAATCAGAAATCTGATGGTTGCCAACGAAAGGCTCAAATGGCTCAATAACTGGGCTGAACAATGGAAAGAGAGGCAGAGATTGAAACCAAGGGGGAAACAAACAAACAAACAAACAAACAACCCCAAAACGGAACCGAACAAAACAAAAAACAACCTAGCAAACCGACAACACACATACAAAGGAAACCGCTGGGAGGATGAGGCTGACAAAGACCCGTTGTCTAGCTTATAGGTTGTTAGGTTTGAACATGTAGAGTATGGCCCCAGCACATGCTTCTAAAGAATGAAATGTTGCCACCTACATTGCAGCTGCCATGGTTGGAGACACCAGTTAATGTCTAAACATTGTCTCAATCTTTAAAATTCTGCTTAGCTTCTATCAGACGCACATCGTCTTAACTTTTAAATTTTCAGTGTGGGTTTTTCCTTAATATAGATAATATATATATTTTATATAATATATCAAAGTTTAGAGTATAGATTAAAAAAATTATCTGATCTGAGGCATTCCTTCCTAAATATCAGGGTAAAACTCAGAGCCATGGTCCATGCTCTGCAACATCGGCTTCTGGTCAAGAGATGACATCCTGCTCAGCATTTCGGCCGAGAGCGCGTAACTATTGCCTGACTTCTCCTCGAACCAGCTGTCGAGTGCCCTTTTGCAATCGAAGTTGGCAATGGGCGGCCCGTTAACAGCAATCGTCAACAGGTCACTGAGCTGCTCCAGTGTGAGCCGAGAGCGGTTGTTCTTGCGCACTCTCTGCAGGGCGGTGCGCCCCTTCTCACAGCAGGCCGAAGAGGTGGGAAGGACTTTGAGGATCTGAACTATTTTATTTAGGAGGGGAAATCTCTGCTTGTATTTACAAATGTGACTGAGCAAGTCTTTAAAACCATTTTTGGTATAATAATCCACCTTGAGTTCTCGCCACTCCATCAGCAGACTCCCTCGGGTGTCCATCCCCTCTCTGCAAACCTCTCTGGAAAATGATGGGACTGTCTCCAGGTGTTCAAATATTTGTACCATATCCTCCTTCCCATAGCTCATGAGCTCATCAGTGCTTCTGGGCCAAGCTGCAAGATCAAATACCTGACAGGCCTTCACAAATGTCCGGCTGCGGGAATCGAACCTTTGGGCTAGGATCACCTGGGTCTTCTGGCAGATCTTTTCTCTGATCGACTGGAATTTGGCTTCAGCCACCCGTAGATTTTTCACAGCAATGCCATTAAAGCTTTCACGGAAGTTTTCCTCAAACTCCTGCAAGTACTCCCCAGGGGAGTCTGCTAGCCTGCTGATCTCCTGGATGGCCTCCTCTATTTTATCATCCACCTGCGACACAAGAAGGTACTCCCCTTGGAAGACGTAGGCAAGGCGTGAAAGCACAGCAATCACATCCAGCAGGAAGTAGATGAGTTTAATTGACTGGTAGTCCATCAGGAACTGCAAGAGGGCCAAGGCAATGGCAGAAGCATCTGCCCTTTGGGTCTGGCCACTGACATCTTTGAGATGGGCCACAACCTCAAGGTAATCCTTGATGAGAGCGTTCAGCACGTTCTGCTCCCCAATGATCCACTTCACTGCTCGAATGTCCCCCAGGAACTCGGTCTCCTCACACAGAGTGGCAGCAGTGACCCTTAATTCGCACATGAGGCGGGGAGAATACCGATAGAAACTGAGAAGTTGCTTCAAGTTGTTTTCTAGCTCCTCCAGACATGGTAGCTCCTTCCCACTAATGGCATCCAAAATTTCCAAGTGGGGCCTATGCACCATAAAGGGAAGGCAGAGAAGCCAGGGCAAGGTCTTTCTGATTGTCATGAACAAGTTGGCTCTCAGGCTGGCGGTAATGTTAGCACCATCGACTCCCAAGCCAATAGTTGGCTTCTCATCCTGCAGTCGTATTCCCAGGCTGGAAAAAGCCCGGTCTAACGCTTGGAGGTAACTGTCTGTTGTAGAAAAGCCGAGCTCCTGAAGAGACAGGAATTCAGTTGCTGGAGGCCCATCGCTGCTCGTGTACTGAACGTAGACTGCAACCGTATCTGCAAGCAAGTCGTCGCTCTGCCCATCCAGAATGATGCTGAGGAAGGGAGACTGCCGGATGCGCTCAACCAGGTCCTCTCGGAGAGCCCGGGCGATATGGTGAATTAAGATCTGGCAGTCTCCTTCATTCATGTACTGATCCACCACCTTGAGTTCACACTTTCTCAGTAGTTCTGCCAGAGGCCGAAAGTCGTAGTAGGGCCTGCCCTCCAGGGCCAGGTGGTAGGCTGTATTGAAGAGCAGGGTCATATTTCGGCACATCTCTTCTGTCTTCTCTGGGTGCATCCTGAGCTTGTAAAGCTGCAGGCACTTCTTGTGGAGGTTGCTCTGGCTGTGAAGCTTTATTGTGTGTATCTTGAACTGCTTAGAGCCAATGATGAAGGCTGAAGTCCGAGAAGATTGCACTGTGTACTGCCTACAGACATGGCACCACATCTCATTCAGTGTCGGGGAGTACCGCAGAAACCAAAACTTTTTAAGCCACTCTTGCTTGAACCGCCGTATCCTCCGGCCCGTCGCAGAAGACATCTTGGAAGGCTCATCTGTAGCAGCAATCATGTCATTGGAAACTGATTCATCAGCAGAATCCACCTCTTGGTCATCGTCCTCCATGATGGTGGGAACTGAGATGATGCTTTCTGAAGCTGTAACAAAAAAATAAAGAAAAGGAAAAAAATATGGTATTTACAAAGTTGCTGAGCTAGAGAAGCATCCTACTGGTGACAGTAGAGCATTGCCCAAAGAGCTGGCCACAACCTCTCTTCTCCTGCCCACAATACATTATGGATAGAATTTGAATCATGACTTTGAAATGAAAAGAAATCAATATTTCTGCATAAGAACTTTGTCTCTAACATGCCACAATGAACAGCAAAAAATGACACTACATCCTGGCCACTTGAACAATACACTCTGTGACCCAAATACTCCTTTTACTGAAGGCTCCTGGCTGCTTGACAGCATGTTCCTGGAGGAAATTAAACGTATCTTCTGAAAAGGACACGTGGCTGTGTTAAGGCAGTGGAGGAAACAGAGAGAGATTTCCAACACGGGACACAGCAGGACATAATTTCATACACAAAGAGAGCACATTTCAGCATTACCAGAGTCATTCATACTTTCTCAGTAGCTTGTGAGGCATTGTGGAGGGGCTTCCGCTGAAAGAGAATGCATCAAAAATACAGCAAACAAACTGTCTGCAATGGAATGTCTTTTTTATTGGCAGTGCATTATCGATTACAATGGCAACAAATAGAGCAAATTGTCATACAGAGTCTTTCCCAGACAGTGTTTTCCACTGTACCCACAGCATCAGCTCCTGGCCCACCCAGTCACAAAACCTGACAAAGAACCTTCCATGGAACCACAGGTTCATCTGAATACTCAGAGCAAAATGCTTTAGATGGGTACACAGCACACAGGCATCTCACTACTCTCCTTAGGCAGGGTTTGGAGAATGCTCTTACTCGGCAAAGCTTACCTGTGGGGTCTGAGAACTCTTGGAGCTCGGGTACCTGGGGTGGTAACACAGGTGCCTCGGGTAACTTCCCAGATCTCAGCATGTCTAACTCAGCCTGCAGCTCCCGGATTTTCTTCTTCAGCCGGATGCAGTTGGGGCAGAAGGATGTGGTGGGGATTTCATGGGAGTTGCCTTGTACAGAGGCCAGTGATAGTTCAGTTGGGCTGTCTGCTTTAAGTGACAGGGGCTCTTCTTCCTCATCTTCAAGGATGCTCATCTCCTTGGCTGAGATGAAAGAGGAACTGTGAGGGACCTTCCATTCCCTCTCACTCTGGTTTCTGCTGAGGCTCAGGGAGCCGTGCTGCACGGCACTGCCGCACTGCTCAAAGATGTCTTCAGCCTGATATTTAGATGCTCTTCTGAGGGAAAGTGGTGTACTTGTTGCTAACTGGTTCTCTTCAAACTTGGCAGACTCCAAAGAAGCCTCCAGGACATCTTTGAAGATGAGGTCAATTTTTTTTTTCTTTGTTTGGGGGTGGGATTCCCCCTCGTCACAGCTGCGCTTGTAGGGGCTCTTCCCCTGCTTTAAGGTAGTGAACTGGAGTGCTCCCCTTGCATCCTCTTGATTTTCTACATTCTTTTCTGATTTTTCGTTCTGTAACATTTTGTCTCCTAGAATGGAAAATGAGGGGTGGGGATTATCACTGGGAACCGAGCAACATCCCTCAATCTAAAACTCAAACAAAAAAGAACAAAAAGGCAGACTGAATCCCTGCAGGTCTGCATGTTATGTTACAAGCCAGGGAACTGACACAACTCAGTGGAAACCGAGGCTTGCAAGAGGAGAAGCCCCCCCAATGGGCATGTCTGCAAAAACAGAGACAGTCCTGGGTAACCACAGCAGAATAGAACCCACACATTTCAAAGAGAAGAGAAACTACAGGCAGCTTGTTTAACCTAAAGGTATAACCAACCTGAGTTGGAAGAGGACTATGAGGTGAATGACTGATCATGGTGGAAACTATACCCAGAGCCTGAGTGCCATTTTGGCTGGCTGGAAGTCCTGTGCCTGTTTTGACTTGGTAAAAGGTATCAAGTGTACAGCAGTGCAGTGAGAGATTTACACCATTTCATGACAACCCCAGTGTCTGTGCACACCATGGCACAAAGTTTGCAAGCCCCTTTACTCTCATTCAGTTTGGAGGCTGCTCCAGAAATGGAAAGGTAAAGGAGTAAAAACAACTTGCACACTTAAAACCTAAGGTACACATTGTCAACTGAGCTACAATGGGTGAATGCCCTCCAAGGATGGGACATCTAGCTTGTCCTGGTGGAGTCTGAGAGCATGACCATTCAGTAATTGAAAAAAAATATATTAAAACCTCATACAAACTATTAATTGCTTAAAATAAAGGGAATAGCCAGATTTCCTTACCTGGAAATTCAAAAGACGATAGGTTTGGCTCAATTTCCATCACTCTTCTATCTTGTAAATAACTTCAAGCATTGATGGCTTCCCAAACAAGACGCTGCTTTATGCTGATTTTTGGTTTTGTTTGCTTAAAGTGTATTCATGCTTTCATAAGAGTTATGGAGCAAAAACTACCATTCCCTCTCTAAGGAGAGCAATGCTAAGAATGCAGAAAAGATGCAAGACTCGAAACAGTTAGAGTAAGGCACTGTAAAAAGGGCTGGTCTGAATGGATGGGATTTTGCACTGGGTTTGGATGCTGGCTGGGAAACCCAGCCACTTCTTTAGTGAATCCATAACAACAGATCTCATTTTCAGCCCATTGATGAGAATTTCTATGGACAAAGCTTTCAGTGTCTCTCTTAGTATTTCCCCTGTTATAGACCACAGCAACTACTGTGAGAGGTAGGGTTTAGAGAACCGGTTCTTCTTTCTCGGTGATTTTTCCCTCAACCAGCCGAGTGCTTCAGCCCTATGGAAAAGCTAGAAATCACAAGACGATTCCTCCTATTATTGGTCTCAACTCCAATGATGAGGCGGGTCAGAAACTACCAACAGAAACAAAACCCAGGAACCATGTTACTTTTCTGTGAGTTCGTAAAGTGTGCCACTTCATTTGATAGACTCATCTGCAGGGATTTGAAATCTTTTAAATAGAAAGTCACTCAACAGATTTTTTTGCTGCTTCCTGACCACCTCCCAGTGCCCTCCCAGCTGAGGCTTTGATGTCTGTCGTAAGTCTAGCAATGGCACAGGTGATGCTCCGTTTTAACAACATCTCTGCACCCCTTTTGTGAAGGCAGGCGGGGCCCAGCTTGCAGCAGGATGAGTTCACCAGGATGTCAGGGGGTTTCTGGAATGGTCTCCGTAGCCACATGAGTTTCTACCTGAGGGTGCATTAGGCTGTGGCAGGTTCTGGAGGGTCCTGGGGCAGATGTTCACCACACTTGTAGCAGCACAGAACAGGCTGTGAGTTACCGTTTCAGCTCTCACCAACCATCACACCATGACAAACCAGGACTAAAGGCATGTCTGCATGGCAGGGCAATAGCTTGTGGCCTTGGTGCCCATGTAGAGCAGCTGCTCCAAGGGCAGACTGTCTCTTGCTGTACTTTCAGAAAGCACTAAGCCACTTGGATGACTAATGTGTGCATGTTATTGCAGCAAAATCACTGCAGCCTCTACCTAATCACTCACTGGTGTTCACTAACACAAAAAAGCAAATTCATACCAATGTTAATTTAGAAGCGGGAATTGCCCAAGTACAGCCACCAAGATGTGACACTGCAAGTGTGTAGCAACCCTAAGGTGATAGACGTAACCAGCTTTTTCAGGACATCTTGTCCACCCCATCACTGAAGAGGAGACACCTTTTACCAAGTCAAGGCAGCAACAGCAGCTGTGTAATAATATACTCAGGAATTGTAATTACGAAGTTATATTTTGTGTGGCTGCCCCTCTGAGGCCCCGCCATTCTGCATCTAGCCTGGAAAGAAATGCTCCTAATTAACTTCAGGTATCAGTATTGTACAGATGAACAGATTCATTAAGAATTTTTGCTTTCCTCTAAAGCTTCCTATATTGCTGACAATATGTGGGCCCAAAGGACTGCTGGGTTTGTTCCAACCTCGCTACTCTTTAGACAAGATAACAATTTTTATCCAAGGAAGAATCAGTCTGACAAGTACAAAGCCTCCTGTACGTTGTATACACATTCTAAGGTTGTGAGACTAAGGAGCTGATGTCGCGCTGATCCCAAATTATCTTTCTGAAGAAAGAGGAGATAAATTAAACGAGGAAAATGGACATACAAACACACCAAGGAAATCTCATTCACATGGACACAAAACCAGCCACAGCTCCTTCAAACAGGCTGCTCACAGGAGCCAGAGAGAGCAGGATGTTCAGAGGAAAAACCCAATGCTGTCTCGTAGGATCATCAGCTTGGCAATCTTCAGGCCAGAAAGTCTTGTGACAGGGGTGCTCTGTGATCCCTGGGCATTGGATCAAGCCCTGGCAGCACACACACACACACAGCATGGCACAACACAACACATGACATGACACATCACAGCACAAATCTTTCTTTCATGATCTCCATGACTGTGGTTTTCTTATTCTCTTATCCATCCATCTATGCCAGGCAGAGCTGGGGGCTCTCACCCGGAGGTGCTCTGCTTCTAGAAATGCAGTTCTCCTCACACAGCCTGTGCAAAACCTGCTTCACCCACCACACCTGGCCCAACCGTGGGGCAGCCCAAGGGGATCAGGAGAGAGGACAGAAAGGAAAGGGACTCACCACTTGTGCAATTTCTATTGATGGTTTCCTGGGACATACTGTGCAACCGCTTCATGTAATCCTCACTGTACCAGACCCGCAGCTTCTCCCCAGGGTGGATGTCACGGCAGGCACGGAAGTAAATCCTCTCGCTGTGCTGAAAGGCCATCAGGTTCTGCTCCCTCTCCTCTCGGGAGATGATGACGTACCTGAGGGCAAGGGGAAAAGTCAGGGGTGAAGCACAAACTTCTCTCCTGTGCCCGCCCTTGCAACAGAATGACAACCATGAAGAAGCCAGAATGACCTTCAGAGAGAGCCATCAACACAGCCAGGCTGGAAAGCATGGAGTTATAAGCAGTGGTGTGCAAACGAGCATGGACACCCAGGGAACACTAAGCCAGTGGGGCCGTTTCTTGCCGGGGAAGGGACGACACAAATGCACATCTTGTCTGAAGGGACGTCTGCCAGCAAGGGTGACAGACTCTCCCAGTCAGAAATATCTTTGCCTAGTGATGGAAACAAGGACTTCTGGACTCCCTATCGTCACTTCACATCCCAGGGCTTCCTCTCTTGTTCTCAGGAATATCTGGAATATGGCAGGGTTCCTCTGCCTGTCTGTTTCCCCAAAACACCGCCTTCCTTTTTTAGTTGGTAACAGATTTGTTTGCTTCTCCTCTCAGGCAAGCAGAATTGAGACTCTAAGGACAGAAACATGAATACCTAACGGGCATGGGAGTATGTGCTGGTTGTTCAAGGACATGCCAGTATTGGAAGGTTTTGCACTTTGGAGTTCAGCAGGGTGTGACATAAAAAACCAATTCAGCTCTGCAAGTGGAAACCCCAGCACCACATTGTGGGGATCTCCTCGCAGTGCTGACAAGAAGATCGCTTTCAGGGCATGGGATTATTTTCCTGATTTAAAACAGCCACATTTCAGCTCAGCAGAAACTATTTATTCTCACTCCAAGCAACTGGCCCTCTGTGCAACTTGCTAAGACAGAAATCTATCACTAGGGTCCTATTGTTTCTTCTCACAGTCCTCATACTCCTGCTAGAGGACATGAAAAGGCTTGGTAATACTGGTTCCAGCTGCCACCAGCATGAGCTTACAACACCTACCCAGGAAGGAGGTCCCATCACAGCACATGCAGACCCCAAAGCAGACCTGAACAGCTCATAACCAAAACTTATTTTTCTCTTATGCCGTCTGCCTCTGTTTTTCAGCACTCCCTGCTGCAGCAACCTCAGCAAAGGCAAGGAGGCTGCAGGACAGCATACAGCTCCTTTGACATCTGCTGCTATTAGTCCTCGCCCAAGTTCCCTCATGTATATACAGGTATTTTTCTGGTTTAAGAAATCTGCCAAATTTTTTGAATATTCTACCTTCTCTAACCATGTGAATGCACATAAAGACACAAGCCCACCTGCACATGATTCTACTAACCCACACAAATAAGGTCACCAACTTGATGCAACTTCCCACAAAACACAGAGAACAAGTCTGAGTGGCACAGTGGCAGTGTCTCAGACTGCCTGAGGCTCAAGCAATTCTGGTTTTAATGTTAAGCAACTGTGCATGTGCCTGCAAGCAGTTGTATATTCCCTAATGTGTGCTACCCGGGATTCTCTGCCATCTTCAGTAATTTAAACAGCAGACTGGTACTGCCAAAACTGGCTTTTATTAACCCTTATTTACTTCTGATCACAAAACAAAGGAACTTTTAAAGTACCAGTTTGTGTATTTGAGAAGGAAGAGAGACACGGACCAGTGTGGTGGGAAGGAGGTCCTGCAACAGCACACAGCTGCCAGGCTGTTGCTTTTGGAGTTAGTGATCACTCCTCAAAAGGTGTACCAGGCCTTCAGACTGAGATACACAACTCTTGAATAGACCAATGTTCTGTGGTCAGTCTGATGCCTTGAAGCACAAGAGATCCTAGAGGATGCTCTCTCCAGGATGCTTCCTAGCACCAGCTAAGGAGAGACCCTGCTCTGCATCCCACTGTCCACAGCAGATCAGGCTGCCCTGTGAAGATTTACTAACCTAAAGTCATTCAGAGATCCTTAATACAACTGTGAAGATTTACTAACCTGTGAAGATCTACTAACCTAAAGTCATTCAGAGATCCTTAATACAACATACATGACCTGTACATCCACAGCCAGTGGTACCGAGGAATTCATGCAATAGTGGCAGGACGGTCCAGTGCATTTTCAGCAAACTGCATTTGACAGTGAGATGTAGAAAATACAGCTTGGAATGGGAAGTTAACTATTCCCACCAGGGCTCACTTTTATTATGAAGTATTTTGTTAAGTATAAGCTTTTTCTGTTCACTGCTCTCCTTCTGCCTCTACAACCCTGCACAATTCTGCCCAAGTGCCCTTCAGCTCTCTGCCCACATCCTGTGGCTCTGGCCACCTCCTGGAGCAGCTGGGAGCTGGGAGGAGAGTGCAGGCTGGAGGGCATGAGCTGCAGCACTGCTGCACCACTGCAGCAAATGCTGCCTAGCTGCTCATTCACCTTCCTGGAGCCACTGGCACAGCCAGTCTCATCAGGAGCTCCCAACAGAGAGTTCTGGGATAATCCAGTCACAAACATGTTTCTTCACAGCTGTGCCCAGCTAGCAAGTGGTTTACACTCCTAGTGAGGAAGCTTTCCATCTGTGATACCTCCCTGAGGTAAGGTAAATGGGATGAGATCATACACACAAAAGAAACGATTCTGAAGGAGTGCTGCCCAGCCCCAGGCTCGAGTTTCCCCAGAGGCACAAAAGACACAGGTCACAAAGGACTGCATAAACCCCACATTCCAGCTGTTGGTCTGAGACACTTTGTGCCCCTGCACACCACAGCTGAGAGGCATGAGAGGCAGACGCTTTCCAAGGATGGAGAAAGCCATTCCACAAAAGGGCAGCCAGCTTGGTGAACCAGGGGCACAAACTACCTGCTGAGGAGAGCCTGCATGATCTGACTTCACTGATACATCCCAAGGCTCAAGTGCTCACATCCTGAACAATCCAACCCTTCCTGTGAAGGCTGCATAGTGTCCAGTCCCCTTCCCAATACCAAATACTCCATTTGGATTGAAGCAAGGAGGCAACCTTGGTTTGGATACTCAGGACAGGCACGGTTAGGCTGAGCTAAGCACTGCACACTGATGGGTAAGGCCCTGCTTGCAGAGCAGGTTTCCCAAGGGACTGTGATCCCCAGAGGAGGAGCAGAGTCATACTGCTCCTGCAGCAGACCCAGACATCCTCAGCTGCACCTGGCCCTGCAGAGAGGCATTGCCACCAGCCACAAATCCGTCACTTCCTGTCCTTGGGACAGGCCAGCCTCCAGAGCACCACAGATCCTGACCAGGCTACTCAGGACCAGACATCACACCAATGGAGACCACTTCTGACCCATCTGCAGCTACTGGGGCTGGGATCAACCCCACAGCTGTCAGAGGCACAGCTCCTTGCTCCACAGGATCACCTTTCCCACAGACTCTCTAGCTAGCAGCAAACCAAAATCATCGTTCCATTTTTCCTAAGCCCCAGCCCACTCAGGACACGAAATTCCCAAGTTTTGGGATGGCCAAGTGAGCATGGCCAGAAAAATGTCAAGGTATTTTTCTGCAGCTGGGATCAATCCTCCCCAGGAGGGGAACAGAGCCTCTGGTAAGGATCCAGAAGAGACGCTGAAGGGGGAGGAGACCTCTGCAGCTGGAGGGAGGCTCAGGCTTCTCCCCTTCTCCTCTCCATTAGCACCCTGGACTTGCCTCATGGCTCCCTGCTGCCCACTCCACAGCACACCCTCCAGCTGGCCTCAGGGCTGCTCCAGTGATGCCCTGCCAGGGCAGAGCACTGCAGGGAAAAGGCCACCGGCCTTTCCCAAACCAACTTCGGGAACAGAGCCAGGGCAGGAGATCCCATGCAAGAGAGCAGCCACCAGCCCAGGCTGATGCCATGGGATGCCACACCCGTAAACCCTGCCTCAGTGCTCTGATGCCAAGTGTCTCCAGGAGTCCCACATCTGTGACAGGCTTGTTACCAGCTCAGGCAAAAATTGTAGAGAGAAACAAACGACCCAACAGCAGCTGTGTTAAAAGTGTTATATATTTATTGCATTCTTAACAAAAATACTTTTAAAGAGTGAAATTTTTCAGCATGTACAAGACATGGAGATACTGGGGTTGAGCACAGCAGTTTGCTTTGACACAGACACTTCAACAGCCAGTTAACATGACAGGTGCAGGAAGAAGTATCCTCTGTGAACCAATACAGAAAAGCCACTCCACTGAGGGGTCTACACAGGGCAGGAAGTATGTCCCCAGATCTGGGCCAATCTGTAACAGTCCACAGAGGAAACTAGGGGAGACATCAGGCAGTTTATAGTAAAAGGTCCTTTCTCCTGACCAGTGCCCAGCCTTTGGCCATTTGCATTGAGGGCTGTGCATCCTGCACCAGGATTCTCTCTCTAAATCCATCTGTGTGGGCAAACTGATGGCAGCAATGATGCTAACGCCCTCCAGTGCCCAGCACCTGCAGGAGTCTCCTCCTTTGCAGACCTGAGGGTTCCCAGAAGGGATCCCCCTGGACAACATCAAAGGAGCTAATCTTACCACTGTATCCATGCGAGGACATCAGTAGAGACCATATATTATAAAAATATAAAATACTAATATATAATAGCAGCACTATATTGACTCAGAAAGCCTTTAACACATATCACCCTTTTTTCAGCTCTCTCTCATTCATAAATTAGATCCACTTCTGCCACATTTCCCAATGTCCCCTTCATCGGAAGAGAGACTGTGACTTTTGCAGATTACAAATATTTCAACTGAAGTAAAAGGACATCCACAGTGGAAGGTGAGCAAGTTCTGCACTGGCCTGGCACCACCACTGAAAGGAATGTCCTCTGCATGAAACCAGTTGGGTCATTCCTCAGAAATGAGGCTTTTCTCCTTGCCAGACAACTACTTCCTTGAGCAATCTTTTATTGCACCACTAAAAATAAATTAATTGAATTAGAATTACAGAACATCTTAAAAAAAAAAGAAAAAAAAAAAAGAAAAGCATGTCAGGAATGCCTGACACAGCAGATATACAATGAACTTTTCAGGGAAGAAGCTAGTGCACTATACTTTCAAAGGAGAGGCCAGACAGGTAAAGATGATCCTTGAAGACCACACACAACAAGCCATCCTTCTGCTACACCGTGCTGCCTATGTTCAATCCCATGGAAGTTTCTGTAACTTTTTTGCCAAGTCTGTAGCCCAGCCATGCAATGCACACTCATATTAACTGGAATAGTTTCCTGCAACCAACCTCCAAATACAATAGGACAGCCTGGAGAGCACAGTGTGCTGTGTGAGTAACACCTTGACCCTTTTCCCTGCTGAAGAATATCAGGATAACGGTCTGGGTTTTTCCAGAGATGGGGGCAGCATGCTAGATGCAGAGGTGCAAATTAAGGAGAAAACAGACATATTATAAAAGAGCTACCACATACATTATCATCACCTGAAGTGACACTATTAAAGGCTAGTTCCAGAGTCAGTGTCGTGCATGGGAACCTCACCCAGCTTTAGAGCAATTCAAATGTTGTAACACAGTTCTTTCTTGCATCTATATGGGGAAAGAAAGTGGTATAAAACCAACGTGTCTAAGATTTTAACCTTTGTAGCTGTGAATTTAGACTGTAAACTCTTCATGACAGAAGAATATAGTAAAGATCCCACCCTAAATAAAACTAAGTGCAAGGTAACTGTACTGAAGCTAACAGAATTACAGTAAAACAAAACCAAACTCTCCTGAGGTTGGAAGGATGACCTACATCTTTTCTGGTTTCTGTTCAGTCTCCCACGTTTGGATGGGGTGAGGTGGTTCAAAACTGAAGATTTGACAACATGCAAGAAAATAATATGATTATTATTATCTCATTAATATGATTATAATTAGCTTATTAAAGATAATTACAATTATCTTTAAATGCTGTCATATGATGAAATAATTGTATTTTAACTGCAATTGTGAAAGGTAGGGGTTTCAGACTGGAGCAAACAAAAGTTGAACTCTTTAACACAAGTGCATGTGGCACTGCAGGATCCAGGCCTATGCCTGTGCAACCCTTTTCAGCAGTGTAAAACCCCATGGTGCTCAGACCTGTCCTCAGAACCGTGCCTTCTTCCCTTCCCTGCACAAGCTCTGCTTTTCCACTCCTCTCCCCAAAGCTGTGTGTAAGTCACAGCAAGCCCACTATTGCTGAATGAAAGATTCAAAAGCAATGATCAGTAAGAGTTTTTAGAGTCATAAGGCTGTATTTCTGCACATACTGCATATACTAATATTCAGGAAGTTGATGGGAATTCAGTAGTAGGATATATTCGTGAGCTGATTGCAAAGGGATCTCTGTAGCATGCTGTTTCAGTAAGTAATATTTCACAGGCATGGGAAGAGATCCAGATAATGATTTCTATTGCATCTCTTAGTTTATACAGCATGTAAAGCATGGGGAAGCCAGTGAAAACTCTTAATCTCTATGAACCCAAGAATGTCCTACATTCCAAGCTCTGCAGTATTTGAGATTCCTCTTTGCCATTGCAGAGGGCCAGTCCTACAATGAGCTGCCATATTCATACTGCTCCGTTAGCCAGCAGGGGGATGGATGGGTTGGGCCAGCTCTTGACCTTCCCCACAGAACACTGATACACATGGAGAAGCCATGTGAACATGCAGCAGCTCAGGAAGGGGCGTCCTTCTTTACTTGATATGATACAGACTAAAAATGATGTTTTCTTTTTCGTGACCTGGTGGCCCGTGCCGGAGTCAGCCATTTTAGAGAGTTTTGGTTAGACTCTGCACTGGGCTCAGGGGGCTGTTTAGAGCAAGCTGCTTGCAGCCAGGACCCTGCCATGACACCGGGATCTTGTGTCCTATGGAAAGCCCGGACCCCATCACGAATTTCTGTCAGTGTCTGACACACCTGGCTGACCTGGCTGGTGAGGTCAGCCACGCTCTGGCTGACGGCACGCATGCTATTGGCCATGTCCCTATGAACGGCCACCAGCTCCTGGCAGAAGTGCCTGAACAGGTCTGTTTGCTGTGCATGGGAATGGAGAAGCTGGCGGTCGAAGCCGGAGAGGGGCGGGCTCCTGGTGCGGGGGTGCGGGGGTCTGCAGGCCGAGGTGGCGCGTGGGGATGGACAGCGCAGTTCCTGCCTTTGCCTGGCAGCTTCCGAGGGCTCTGCTGAGGAAGGAGAGCGAAGGAAGGAGGGCCTGGAGAACGGACTGACACCTGCACCAGCCCTCTGCAGCGAAGCGAAGTGGTGTTCCTGAGAAGTGCCTGGCATCTCTTCATCTTCATCAGCTTAAACAGAAGAGGAAGCATGAATTATTAATGTGAAATCCCTCTCAACACTGGCTTCTATTTCAGGATATCTCAAAGAACATGGAAAAAGGGTTTTCCCCTCCCCCCAGTCTGCCAGTTCAGACAAGCCTGTAGCTTCTGATGCTTAACTCAACATGCAAGTGCTGCAATATTAGCATCTGGCTGACAAGCTTAGCCATGAGAAACGTGAGAGTGCATGAACCCAAGCTATTGTGGTATTCTGTACAAAGCACTGCTCATTACTAGAATATGAATCCATTTCAGACAGTAGCAATGACTTCTCTTCCCCAAACCCATAGATAGCTAGCATAAATATTCTGGAGGGACACAGATTTCTCATGGAAAAATCCTGCTCCTCCATCATTTCTTACATCCTCTGCACTGAGAAGAGCACAGATGCTGTATTTGCTGCTCTCGAAGTGAGTTCTGCAAAGCCACTAGGTGGCTTGGCATCGCTAAGACAACCAGGCAGCCAGACGTAGCAGCAACAGGACCCTATGTTAATCAGGCAAATACACTTGATGCAAAATCAAAACTAAAGCAAAATGCCATGGGAAAATTCTCATTAGTCTGATAAATATCTAGTGATGTGCCAGTTCACAGGTATAGGCATGTGAAGAGTAAGAAGAGACAAGGTTTCCCCTGGTGCAGCTGCTCACTCTTTCCTTGCATGACCTGTATTCTTTTTACCTATGAAATAGTGCAACTGGCTTCCAAGATAGATTCAAAGAATGACCAAGTCCCACCTTGTCAGTTCTGGAAGATTTTGTCCTTGCTTTCCCACTAACAACTTCAGATATGAGATCAGACCTAGTGTGGTAGGACAGTGCCACCCACGAGGTGTTAGTCGACTCACTTTCCAAGAATTTACCACCTCCTTCTCTCCTTTGTATCCCTAAAAGCTCACAAACAAGAAGCTGAACCTCCACAAAAGAAAACTGTGTAAAAAACTATGGAAAGAACCTGCACAAAGCAGATTATGGTTTAGCACTGGAAGGTGTCTGAGAATTGTGGTGTAAGAAGATTAACTTCAAAAGCAGGGCCAGCAGTTTCTTTAAAACCAGTGAAGAAGGAGTCATTGTCTACCTTTTTCACAGCGTTCATGCTGATCCTTCAGATCACTACTGAGAAATCATTAATGGCCCAACCTCAGCAGTGAACACCAGCGATCACTGAGACCCTCAAAGCTCTTGGAGCTCTCTTGGAAGTGATCCACTGGTGACAGGCAGATGCCTCTCAGTTTGGTAGCATTGCTGTTTTATCAGGGTGAAGATCTCCTAATCCTTCTAAGCATTTTTTCCACAGACTGGAGGCAGTCATACTTCAACTACAGATGCTCCCTGACCTGTAGGATTAATTCATACTTCAAATCCATATATCTAGCCTCAGACAACAGTATGGAAAAAAACTAGATAAACAGATAAAGATGATCTTAACTTGGAAACAACCCATCTCAACAGTCCACAACCACCAGAGCAGAAACCAACCACAGCAGAAAGACCTGTCTTGACAGGCAACCCAGCCATCTCACACAACACACAAGGCTCTTCTGGTGTCAAACCGAGATATGCAAGCAAAAGACAAAGAGGTGTTCAGGCAGCGATACTTACAGCTCGTTGATGGGCTGTGAACCACGTCCAGATCCGCTCTGGGGCAGCCGTGCCTCGGGTGCGATGACTGCAGCGCGGACTCCACGGCTCTCTCAGGGGTGCTCAGGACAATGGCCGAGGGCCGCCCCGCGCTGCCGGGGCTGGAGAGGGACCTCTGCATGAACGCCAGTTTGTCCTTGGTCCTTCTCTTCATGTCGTCCCATCTGTGTTTAATGTCTTTTACAGACCTGGGGACCTGGCTGACTGATGTGATCTGCCTGGCTATGCCTTCCCAGATCTTGTCCCTGTCAGCATGGGATAGACGCATTGTCTCCCTCCCAAACAGCATGGCTTCATTTCGGGTCACCTCAGTGACCAGAATGTCCAGTTCTTCCTTGGAAAACTTGGGCTTCCTCTTTCGTTCAGCCATGTTCCTTGGGTTGAACATCCCGCAAAGCATAATTGGGTAAAAGGAAATCAGCGCAAAGCAAGCCCCTGCATCCAACCCCTTGGCCAGTGCGGTACTGGGACAGTGGAGTTTGGTGGGATCCAGCTCCCCCGACCCACAACAACCTCTCACCAGGAAAAGGCAGCTGTTTTGTTTCTAGAAGGCAATTTTCAAACTTAAGAAAAAAAATACCAAGCAACACTAGTGTGAAGGAGCCTTCTCAGCTTTAAAGTTAAAATTAAATTTTACACATCATCTGATACCCTGACTTACATATGAGATTTTCAGTTCAGGCTCACATCACTTGCCACAGTTTGTGCCCACAAAAAAACGTGGGAACTTGCAATCAGAGTGCTGAATTAGTTTCTAATGTGACACTGTTCAAAATGTAGAGGAAATTTAGAGGCCTGAAACATTTCTTATTGTTCTACCTGGCACAACATGCAATAGAAATTTTTACACCACCCTTTCTGTTACAACTTGCAGGATGTCATGAAAAGGCTACATCAAGTTGGATTTTTTTTAGGGTAGGTAGGTTTTGACTAGACTGGTGGGCAATTTCTGCAACTCACTTTCCCTAAGGAAAGATCTCTTTTCAGCATTGGGGTACTCTACATCCAGCATTTGCCTGCTTCACAGCAAGCTCTTGTTTCACCCAGAAATGGCTGCCATTTCCCATTGTTCTCACAAGGAATGAGGCCACCCACTTGGTTTTCCTGGCTAGGCTTTCCATAACTGCCACTGACATGAGCCTGCACTCAGTTTTTGATGCTTCAAATGAACAACTTGTAGCCTCAGCCCATTGAGAAAAAAAGGCAGCCATCCTGAGAACAAGCAGTTCTGTCCAAAGGGGTGTGTGTTAATTTCTCCGGCCACAGTCAAAGAAAACTATAAAAATAAAGAAAACATTAGTCCTAACTATGTTTTGTTATTGGGAACAAAAAAAGAAGGCAGTAGATCTATTCAATAAGGAAGGAGAAAACAGACTGCCTGAACCTACAGGAAGGCACTGACCCGTGTCATTCTAGTTCCCTCCTGGTGCCATTAACACCGTTGTTTAATCAAGCTCACTGACACTGCTGCCTGCCATTGGGGCAAGTGTCAGTTTGGTTAAAGCTGGAAAACCAGTAGGAGAAGCTGCTCAAATCCAGGCCACATCAGGGAGAGCTGGGACCTAAGTGCACAGATGCATTTCATGGGAATAAACATAAATGAATGCTTGAGATACTGTCTTGGTGGAGCTTCATTTATAGAGAGAAAGAAGGAGGGTTTAGAGGAGATGGTAATGAAATGATGGAGAGCCAGCAAAGCACTTGTTACCCTGAATATCAAAAAACCCAACAAAAAACCTCATCAAACTTAAAAGGATAAAGTTCTCCCAGCTGAACACAAGAAGAAGGGAAAAGGCTACACAAAACACTGAGCAAGGGAACATTTACAGTTTGACCTTTATGGCATTCAGCAGAACTGGGCTTGGTGTATCTCCTCGTCAGGTACGCATGACTGCACAGTATCATCGGTGCCTCTGTGAGGTGGCAACAAACCTCCACTGACAAGCTGCTCTGGTGAAAAAGAGTAACAGTATTCTGCAAAGTGCTCTGGGTAGGGGAGAACTTGCAGAACAGAACAGTGCTCTCTGGAGCCAAGGGGTCACAAAACCTGGTGCCCCCTCTTCTCTGCTGAATTCACAGCTGCTGTCACCAGCAAAGCTGCACCAATGGGGAATCAGAGCCCTGTTTGCTCTTCCCAGAGAGGATATCCCTTCAAGTGCACTTAGGACAGCTTATGGTAGGCCTGGATATTCAGATTTTAGTGTTTCTGCTCATATGCTCCACCACGACTTGGGTCAAAACAATCTAACTTACATACTCCAACAGCAAACTTGCCACACATTGGGTAATGAGCTCTGGCCAGTTTTAATCATAAATTCAATTAGCGTTAGGTTCCTAGCAGGTACATCAACCTCCTCCTTATAAAAATGCAGACAGTATTACTAGCAGAGGGATCTTATTCTCCTCTAGCATGCCATATGTCCCTAGAGGCAGGCACTGATATTTACAAGTACCTCTCTGTGATGCCATGAGGGTTTTAGCAAGCTGCAGAGCAGCCCCAGCTGTGAGGTTGTGAATTTACACCTCAGCCCAGGTCAGTTTGATAGTGCAAAACATACTGAACAGTGGGCACTTAATGATTACCCCACAAAAATATCAATCAACTCCACTTGGCCCCTATGAAACAAACATGTAATTTTTCCCAGGGCTTTGCAGTAGTTTTTGGTTTGGTTTTTTTTTGCAAGGATCACAGTCCCACAGTAATTTAGGATGGCTTCACTCTGCAATAGATAGGAACATTTGCTCCACTTGCTGCAAGGTGGCAGAAATCTGTTTATGATGTTCAACAAAATGACATTCATAGGCTGGTGGCTTTTACTCACCCTGAACACAACAGCAGCCACAGTAACTCTGACTGGTTTTTAAAAGCTTATTTTTAAAAGGTCCTGCAAAGTTGAAAAAGTTGCTCTGTACTTAAAAGACCTACTAGTCAAAGTTGGTCCCACTTTAAGCAGGCTATCGGAACACTTGACCAGAGCTCCCTTCCAAGCTCTATTAATGTATGAAAATCAAATCAGAGATGCCTCCATTACCAAGAGATACAGGAAGATTTACAGGACAGTCTGGCTCCCCATGATCTCTGTTACTATGCTTGGACATGAAAGGGGGCAGAAAGAAAGGCAAAGGAGAAAGCAGTGAGAAAGTCTTGCTTCAGCCTTTTCATATTGGCAAAGGATGAATTTATACTGTGCCAAAAGCCTAAGAATTCAGGTACTCTCATGTAAGAAGGGCTATGGACTATGAATGCTCAAAATATCCTGGAAACCCCAAACATGAGGCACTACACTTCAACAGTTCAGTTAGGCACCACCAGTTTCTAGCCTACATCTCGTTCTGGGCAAGTGATACATACACAGAAGGATGGACTTCCTGAATTACTTTTGGTTTTTTGTCAGATCCATCATTTTTACAGGACACCAACAACTGAATAAGAGAATTTCCTCAGAAGCTACCAGGAAAATGAATGGCCTTCTGCAACCCTTCAGAAGCCCCAAGAACTGCCATCAGCAGTGATTTATTGTTTGTGTCCAAGAAAGCATTAATTTTGCTTGCTGCAATCCATGATAATCAGCCCCAGAAAAATAAAAACAGAGGAAAATGTTTGCATATGTTGAAGTCATGGAGCTTCATGAAGTATTGTAAACAGCAGGGCTTTACTCTGGACAGAGATGAAGGGTGCATTAGCTGGGTGCCAGCAGCCAGCTTAGGAGAACATGCTCCCAGCATCAGGAGTTTGTCTTGACTGACTAGCTAGGGAAAGGGCAAGAGGATGTTACCATTGTCATGCCATCTGCTGCTCTTGTTACTCCTTCCTCCCTGTCATCCACTGCCTTGGGTAAACAGGCACTTGAAATTAAACCAGCAAGTGCTACAGTGTACATATTGTCCTCGGGCAACATGAAAACTCAGATGTGGTATTCAAACAACAAAAACAATAGCCAGATCTACAAGAAGAGAGGAGTCAGCCCAAGCTGCCCTCCCCATGCCATACCCACCTACCCAGAAGGTGAGTAGATCTGCTTTGCAAAGCACTCCATCTGTGAGTGATCGCAAAGAGCACCATCTGAAAAACAAAAAGAGCGCTGTCTACAGCGTCCTGGAAGTCAAGTGTGGTTTCTGTGTGTGATCTCAGTGTCAGGTGATGTTCTAGCACAGAATATTGAGCACACCTTAGTCTAAAAGGTGCTAACAAACAAAATCAAGGCTTTTTGAGGACTTCTATTGCCACTTGAACTGTCAGTCAGACTCTAAGTGATACTACTGGTTATAAGCACTTTTCAAGAGTAAAATCAGAAAGGTCAGTAAGACTGGTATAGCCTGCAGAGACCCTTTGATACTCCCTTCCCACGAAGGGTCACATACATCCCCTTTCCACAAAGCCATAACCTCCATATGCCTTTCAAGTCTGCACACAGTGGCCCAGACCACACTCACACTGAGACTGAACCATGTCAAATACGAGTCTAGGCAAGAATATTCTGCTCTTTGGTGTTAGGACCACAAGCAGTGCCCATTTAAATCCAGACATCAAGGTTATGTTCACAGCAGTAGGAAGAAGAGCTCATCATAGAATTTTTGCTTTCCAAGACTGTGTTCTGCCCCAGCTTCACTGTCATGCAGATCACAAAGATCCAGATCTATGTAGATTTTTGAACTTTGCATTCTTTACTTCTAGATATACGTCCACCTACCTATCTCTTCACTGTACCACTGCTTCTTTTTGAAGTGATGACTCCAGCCTCCGCCCTGGTCTAGTATTTTATCCCATCCAGCAGTGAACAACTGTAAAAGCTGGAATCCTTACACAAAAAAAGAAATCCTTTGCTGAACTTTATGAACATAAATCTCAGAACAGCTGCTATCCATGTGAAAGCTGAAATGGCCAAAAGTAGTGAAACCAGATATGACCAGTTAGGTCAATCTTGCATTTACTTGTACTTCACTCTTTTTAGCTCCTTAATGAGGGACAACTGAAAATCCTAGACATCCAGGCCAACAAACCAGGTAATCCCATACTGCTCTACTCTTGTAGGAAATGCCTTCTTGATAATATCCACTTCCAAAGTTCCCCCCAGAAGCAGGACTGGTCTGACGGGCCTCACCATGCAGCAATGCCCCATTCTGGTGACAAGCCACACGTGCGAGCCTCAGGGACCTACGTCTCCCAGGTATATGCCAACACTGGAACCGCTGCCCCATGGTGACACAGGGCCCCTTCCTGCGGCAGTTCCCGCAGCAGAGCTGGCCGCGGGGCCAGCAGAGGGAGCGCAAGCACAGCGCCAGCTCTGCCTTCAGCCGCCCAGCTCGCCCTTCTCCTCTCTCCTCACACTGCCAATAGCCAGCATGGACAGCCGGCTCAAAAGAAGCCCAGAAAGAAAGCAAAACAAAGCCCTTCTTCTAGTATCTGTCAAATGAGTAGTGAAAAAAAAAAAACCCCAAACAAAATCAAATGCTACCTCGGGGGGTAGTGCAAAGCATTTTGCAAATATTTGAACATAAAATAAAAGAAATTAGTAAAAAAATGGAGTGAGACCTGTCAGTGCTTGTAAGAGTGGATAAATAGGATCATCTTTAACATTTATCCTCATTCCAGAAAACAGCGATCCTCCAAAAGACATCCTTGTCTTTTTTTAGACCCTTTCTTTGACGCCGAAGATACTCATTACAATAAATACCGAGAGAGTAGAAGCACACCATTTGCAAAATGGGCGGTGACATTTTGGTTTGGTTTTCCAACACACAAAACAAAAAGGAGTATTTGATGGCCTCTCTCTGGAAGACAGAGTCCCAAAAGGGAAGGCAGAAGAGAACTGGACTCACCTCATCCAGTTTGCTTTGGTTTCATCTGTCCCATCAATGGATTTGTAGCGGTTGTTCTTATCAACGATCTGTGGAACAAGAGAATGGATGCAGCACGTCAACCAGCTGGTCCAGGCAGGAGAAGGTCTGTGAATCTCAAATCACTGCTCCAGTTCTAGCCTTAAGTCATGGCATAAAACTCTCTGCTGTGAATCTCAGCCCTCCTGGTAGGAGCGCGTAGAGGCTACTCTAAACTGAGAGGCATTTTTCTATGTACAAATATCTGTAACTATGGATGCAGCTGACAAAATCATTAACAATCCTGGGATAGAAAAGATTAACTTCCCTTTCAGAACAGGGCTGAGACACACATTTATTTTATAGACAGGAAAGTGTGAGGAGCATTTCATATCGGCAGCTCTCAATTTTTTCCTTAGTAGTAACTCAAGTCCCACATTGCAATTCTCATAATAATTAACATGTGTTGATCCAGTGATCTCTCTATCTCCTATGATAACCAAGTCCTGTAGTATGAGGGGGAAAAAAGTTTTGGTGCTGGAATCTGCATGTAGATCAGTTCCTGATGGACTGGATCCTTTTTCTGGCCTCTTGGCCAGCTCCTCTGCTCAGGCAGGCTGGAAGGGAATGCTAGAGGCCCAGAAGAGCTCTGCAATCTCTAGATCATCCATCTATATCCTTAAGCTGCTAATATTTATGGCAGGTTGATGCTGACGTAGTGCCCACATGGCCAGCAGATGACCTTCAGAGAAGGGGGAAGATGGCTAAGGTTTGGCTCCATGAGCCTGTAACTCCCCCAGCTCTGAGCTGCGTGGCTGAGGTGTCACTTAGTTGGGGAAACTTGTCACTCACCAGCCACGAGAAGAATCCTGCAGACCTGTCCTGGCTAGAGATCTGCCCCTCATACGGCCCAAAGATGTGACCTTTGGGGATCACCTCGTTCATACAGCGCACGTCGTTCTCCCCACTGGGCTCTTTAACCACCTCCATTCCAGGCGGGATGGTCAGCGCTGCCCGGTCAGGAATGCCAATGGGCACCGGGGTGTCAGCCACGAACACTGGGGGGCCATGGTTTGGACACTCATCCACAAAGTACTCCTGGCAGGACTCACAGACTGCAGATGTGAAGGAGACAGGGGTTAGGTAGGGCAGACATGATGCACAGCACTCAGGACAGCTCCCTGTCCTCTCTCTGGCCCAGCTGAGCCCCTTCCCCAGACTACAGCCTACACACACACACACAGATGCTTCACTGGCTGCTCCCTTGTTCTGCCAAGCCTCTCAACAAGTGCTCTGCCCCAACCCACACCTGCCCTACCCCCTGCATCTGTGTGAGCCCTGGTGCCCTGTGTGTTTGCCACCGATGGCTGAACACACACGGAAAGGCCCCGTCACCGCCTGCAGAGACAGAGGCTGAGGGCTCCCTGCACATCCCTGGTTAGCAGCAAGTCCTCCAGCCAAAAGGTCTGATTCTCCACACACCAGACAGGAGCTAAAACAAGCATCCCTGGAAACAAATACTCTCATCATATAGCCTTCATTCTGTGCTTGGGAGAGAGACAGCATCCCAGGCTCCTGTCCTGTGTCCAGACAGAGATGCAGGTCTATCAGTTGATAATCTGTAGGTATGCCAACGTAAATGGCACCAGTTTTCTTTCCAGAATATGAGGGAAGGAGCTGTCATCTGCCCAATGCTCCCTTTGCAGTTTCTGAATTCAAGTCATTGGGTTTTCCAGACTCTCAGGGTTTTCCAATGTGCATTTTCACGTTTCCAGCTTGCTTTCATCCTACCTCCCTACTTCTGCCTAGCCCCTTCATGGACAAGCTGCTTTTGTGCAACTATTTCCCTACCAACCATGTCAATCTTTTCAGGCGAGAACGCAAATCTGTCCTTGGCTTTTTTTCCCCCCTGCTTCCTGCCCCAAACTGACAGGGAAGACCAAAGTCTACACAAGCAGCAGTGGTGCTTCCCCCTCACAGGACACTTACACCAGAAATCCACCTGCTGAAAGCTCTTGGTCATGATTACATCCCGTTTCCCTTTCAGTTTCTTGGGTTCCATCTCCATGGACTGTGGGTCAGCCCTTCCAGAGCTGAGGAGGGAACAACAGAAGGATGATGTTAACCTAGGAAGATGCTGGGACTGCACACAGAGAGAAGCTGAAGCAATGCGGCCTGACCAACTCCTTCAGTCCCACAACTGTAGCAGAGGAATAACTAAACTTGCCACCCAACCTGCCAAAAGTTGGTATATCATTTCCTTAAGGCTAAAGCCCACAGCAGATAATGGCTTCAGCTAGACTAGGTGCACATGAGTAGGTGAACACTCCTATCAAACACCCCAAGGCAGACCTCACAAGGAAGAGCTTTAATAACTTCAAGCAACTCAAGAATATTCCTCAAAACCACCTTTAAGTTGGGAGGTAGGCAGAGAGAAGGGCTTAGAGTACATCAGACCAAAGCTCGGCCACATACCAAGGCTGCCCATACTCCTGGTCCCGGTGTGGAGAGCAGGCCTCTGTTTTTATCGTCACCATCTCCCCTAAGGAAGCCTGGGTCTGGATCAAGCAGTCCTTTAAGTTTTCACTCATGTTCTGAAAAAGAATGAAGGAAGGGAGTAGAAATATGAGTGGCCAAGAAATGACAACCTTACTCCCCCAGGAACCACAGCCTTCTCCCCCAGGCCAGGATGCAGCCGGCAGATCAGGCTCCCTTCTGGCACCAAGAGTCGCCATCCCACATCACAGCACTCACACGTGCTTGTGGAAACCTCTTCCTGCACTGGGGAGGGAAGAGCAGTTCAGCTGCAGGTCAGGTGAAGAGTGTGAGACACCACAGAGCAACCTGAGGCATGGAGAATCTGAAGTATGCTTCACAGAGCCCATTAAAAACACACATGGGATTTCCAACTGCACATGGAATTTAAGAGTGATGGGCGTGATATGTTCTGGGAACATGGAGCACTACTACTTCAGAGCAGGTCTTTGGGGTCAGAGGACGAGAAAGAGGAATGCAGACTGGGGCATGGAACTAGGATCTGCCTACAAATCTTAAATATGCCAGTCTCCATCTGGGAACAGGGTACAGTGTACTCTAGACTCTAGATTTCCATGTGCTCTGGACACCTCTGACCAACAGGTAAGTGCCTACAGCACCCTTTGGGACTCCACCAAGATTGTACAAGTCATGCTTGTAATCTTCCTTTGCAGCAGCCAGAGCTGAGCCACCACCACCCTTCTGGCATGCAAGGCTGCCGTAGTGAAAATGCCTCTCCCTCTGCTCAATACAAGAGCCAGCAGGCACTTCACAGAATCATCAATCACTTAATGATGTTTAAGGACAGCAAGCTCCAAAACAATAACACTTCCCTCCCCCTCCCGTCATGGGGTGATGCTGAAGAGAAAATATAGATATGTCAAGTGATAATAATTTGGAAGAGATTTAATTATAAATTTTTGGAAGAGCAGCTAAGCATAAGAGCATCTCAGCTTGAGAAAAAGAATAAATTAGAGTGCTGCTCATCTCTTCATTTGCATTCATCTTAAGACTTCCTCTAAGGCACACAAACTGTCTGCTCTCAGGTACCACACCAGATGAGACAGATTTCACAGCTGCTCCCCCCAAATCCCCTGTGCTGGCCCATTCCATGTCCACTGCCCACTGTTATGCTACACACTTGAAGCGCTGACAGTGGGGCCTCTGCAGCTCATCAGATCACTTCTGTCAGGTAAACTGGTGGAAGAGCTCATCCCCATCATGACTTGGCTCAGGCCATTTCTAAATTCATGTTCTAATGTCACAAACCCCTGAAGACAGGAATTTTCTTATTCCACACATGCTCGTATGGGCCCGAACACCATGGAATTCTGGTCTGCATTTCTGCCCTATTTACTGCAAGAAGGAATGCCATTCCCAATCTCTCTGGCTCCTCTTTGTGCCAGGGGACAAACGATTCATTTTTCCAATTGAACTTCTCACATGCCAATGTGCAGCCTGAAAGCCGTTTATCAAGCCTTTATCAAGGAGTGTTACTTCATACTCACACAGTGGTCTGAAAGCAAAGCCTCAGCGTAAGTACAACCAGACACATGCAAACACATGCACTTTTAAGCCTTTACAGGATGGCCAAAACAAGACACGTTGTTGTTCCGAATTACCACAGCCATTCAGAAGGAAAGCGATAGTACTGCCAAAGAAGGGCTCATTATTTTGGCAGGCTGAGTCCCTTGTCTGCGCTCTCTGGAGCAAGAGGAAAGCTCTGCAGTCCTGCACCCATGCACCAGCCAGTGCTGCAGTCAGGGCCTACCTGCCCTTCTCAGAGAAGAAAAGTCTTTTCTGCAAAGCCTGTGGTAAAGCAGCTGAAGAGGGAGAAAGCTTGGGGAGAGGGAAAATGTTCAAAGACAAGAAGAGATAGGTGCTGCCCCAGAGCTGGTTAGCTGTGGGGCCTACACTGTCACAGGAAAGGTGGATGCTGGCTGTGGGGCAGATGCTCTCAGTCAGAACAACCACCTGTTCTGGAAGCCTGGCAGATGGACACCTGGAGTTAAAACACTCATATCCCCCAGTCATGCAGTAGGAAGAGATGTATACATGTGTTTCTGAAGATAAAATGACTTTTCCTTTCCCACTCTTGCCACATGAAGTCTTACAGAGTGAGAGAAACCCTGTGATGACACAGTCTGACCTCCTGCCAAGGAAGGTCGCTGTGCTTCCTTCAGTTCTGGTTAAACTACTGCATAGCTCCAAACGAAGGAGGCAAAAAAAAAAAAAANAAAAAAAAAAAAAAAAAAGAAAGGAAGAAACACTGCATT
This sequence comes from Nicator chloris, assembly GCA_013400495.1. Classification (NCBI taxonomy): domain Eukaryota; kingdom Metazoa; phylum Chordata; class Aves; order Passeriformes; family Pycnonotidae; genus Nicator; species Nicator chloris. Next base: position 137,240 of record WAAE01024161.1, read on the forward strand.
TACTTTACATTTTTTTTTACTTGTATGAAGCTCTGTGTATTACTCTATAGCACCTTACGCAGCCCTCCCCTCTCCTGGTTCTTCCTGAACTCCCTCCAACTTATCAGCAACATTCCTGTGCAGCACACTGGCGGGAGCAGCACCTTGCACCGAGATAAGGCCCACCCTGCCCCTGCTCAGGACTGCCGTGTTTGTGTCCAAGTGCTGCATTTACCTTCTGGTCACCGTGCCCAGCCAGGGTTCTGTTTTGAGTGAACCACCGTGCTGCTGTAAGAGCCACCATACATCCTGCCAACCCTCCCACCTGCTCTGAGAGTAGGCGACTGCTTTAAGAGTGTCACACAACTTGTTGTCTCACCCAGCACACACGCAACCCCAAGTTCACCACTAACTCAACTCTTTTCACTCCTTGCAACTTGGCCAGATTTTATGTTGCCCACAAACATAATCCAAATTAACTTTGTGCTTTTTTTTTCCCAGGACACCAACAGTCTTACAATCAAGACAATAATTTAGGCTGCAAATGACCTTTAAGATCATTGTGGCCAATGTAAATCTAGCTCTGCCAAGTCCACCACTAAATCATAGAATCATTTAGGCTGGAAATGACCTTTAAAATCATCAAATCCAATCATAAACTTGGCATTGCCAAGTCCACCACTAAACCATATTCCTAAGTGCCATAGCTACATGTCTTTTAAATACCTCCCAAGGCTGGGCACTCAACTACTTCCCCAGGCAATTTGTTCTAATGCTTGATAACTCTTTCATAATATCCAATCTAAACCTACCCTGGTGCAACCTGAAGGCATTTCCTCTCATCCTATCACTTGCTAATAGGGAGAAGAGACCAATTTCTGCCTCTTGATTAGCACTGAACCAAAAAACAAAAATTCCCAGCTGAGACGACTACACTACCAGCAGTGGGGCTCCATTTGTTGCCACACTGTGACCCTTTATTTACTCAGGTTTCCTTTTATGCATTGAATCATAGAATGGCTTGGATTGCAAGGGACCTTAAAGATCATCTAGTTCCAATCCCACTGCAGAGACAGCTTCCACCAGACCAAGCTGCTCAAAGTACAATCCAATTTGGCCTTGAACATTTCCAGGGATGGGGCAGCCACAGCTTCTCTGTGTTCCAGTGTCACACCACCCTCACAGTAAAGAAATTTTTTATAATATCTAATCTAAATCTACCCTCTTTCAGTTTAAAGCCATTCCCCCTTGTCCTGTTGCCACAGGCCCAGCTAAAAAGTCTGTCCCCAGCTTTCTTAAAAGCTCCCTTCAAGTACTGAAAGGCAGCAATCAGGTCTCCTTGGAGCCTTCTCTTTTCCAGGCTGAACAACCCCAAGTCTCTCAGCCTGTCTTCACAGGAGAGGTGCTCCAGCCCTCTGATCATCTTCACAGCCCTGCCTCCTCTGGACTCATTCCAACAGTGCATGTGTGACACACTGAATCATCGCACCTATTTATTCCCATGATTTGTTGCACAACTTCAGTGCATTAAACATCCTAGACCTACCAACAGTTTTACCTTTATCAAGTAAACTTCTAGGAACACCAGAAAATCACACTATGTTAGAAAAGAACGATGTAAAATAAATCTGCACAGACTGACTATTACAATTAATACCCCCTTAAATCATGACCAATCTGATCCATAGCAGCTACTACGTTAATTTACTGGAAGCGAACATCAGACTGTGGGTAGCCCAGTTTAATTTGCCCAGTTAAACTTGAAATTGGCCTACTCGATTATGAGTAACACACAACATTTTTTTAAGTCTAACTCATTATGCATGCTTTTTTATTATTATTATTATTTTTAAATTAGCATTTATAGCCCAGAGAGCGCTGCTCAGGCAGGCCTTTTAAAATCCCTGGACGCAAGTAAGCCAGAATAGCAAACTTTAAAATGTACTGCTGTGTAGCAGCTATTTGCTGATTTCCCAAGCTACTGCTACAACAGAGAGCCTTACCACCTTCCAGATTTTCTTCCAGGAAAGAAACATATGACATTTCCCCAATTCCAGACCTCAGCAGATGACTGTGCTTTTAGGACTCTTTTAGCTGCTGATGTATTCAAAGTGGAGTTTAATTTTTTGTAATTTCACTGCCCATTAGTTTCGCTTTCTTGCCATTTCTCCTTCTCCTTTAGCTGTCCACAGCTACAAGAGTCTCGTTCACATTCTGCAGTTTTCACTCCCTCCACCTCATTGTTTTGGGGTTTTCTTGGCAGTTTTTTATAACTGTGTTTGTTTAGCATCTAAATGTGAAGAGCCTCTTGAAGATTTCAGATGATGGGGAGAAGCACCATGGCAGCATAAGCAGGCTCCTTGGTTACTGCTGAGGGCATTCCCAGGGGGTACTTGGCCTCACCTGTGCATGTCCCTGTGCCCACCATTTAGCCCTCCCAATGTTCAGTGGGCACACAGCCTACTGCAATGTCCTAGCAGCACATCAGCAAGGCCAGTTCCTCGGTAAGAGGGATGTTGTGATGACCCAGGTGCTGTTTGCACAGAACATCAAGTGCTTTGGACAGCAAAGGCAGTTGTGCTCAGTGGTCCTCAGCAAACTCAGGACACCAGCGTGACTGCTACAAATCCCAAGAGGCATCCCTGGATCATCCCTGGGTTCGCAGGCAGTGCCAAATAACCTCTCCTGTTTTCTTTACAAAGTAGGCAACGACCTGTCACATTTCTTCATGACGTGTTAAGATCTCCAGCGGCTTTGCCATATTGCTCAAAATCAGGGAAGTAGAAAACACAAGAACATCTGAGCTGTTAATCTCTAATGCAGGAAAGAAACTCCAAATGGGGTTAAGCATGAACAAACCTGTGAATTCCTGTCCTCAAGTATGCAGCCTTTATCACTCCCCTCATGTAGTTATTAGTTAACAGTCACAGGCTCTTATCTGCATGGATCAGCCTCCAAAACAGAGATTTAATTTTACATTTTACTGGCAGGTTTCCCAGACTGGGACATTCTTTCACGTGAAATAGCCATATAGGAATCCATGCCCTCCTCAGCACACAGCTCCTTCACTCAGTTTCTCACTGCTGGCCTTCTGGAGGTCATCCCCTCTTCTTTTAAGGCAGATCTTGCTTAGCTTGTACCAAATTTTGAAGTGCAGGCCCATGGTGAAAGATGGACATGAGTTCGTACACTTTTGCATATTATTATCAGAAACAGTAATCCAAAACAGTCAGCTACTGACAAGCTGAGAACAGGGAATAAAGCACAGCATTCAAGGCTCTGAGCTCTGTCCCACACAGCCATGAACACCCAGGCTGACCACTCTCCCTGAGGTGAATGCCCTTACCAAGGTCCTCAGAGCCATGCCAACCACTTCAGGTCACTTTATGAAGTACCAGGTGGCTATGCAGCTCATGCTTACAGCCAGCACAAACTCTGAAACATCAAAGAGCCCACAAAGTAAGAGGGAGAACCAGTTTGCTCAGAGGAGGACCACTGTCCACAGACAGATATAAGCCAATGCTCCACTGGGAAAGTTGGTTTTGCCTAGACAGTTGCCACAGCAGTTCCACGCGAAAGCACAACGTTTTTGTGGGTGAGGCTGTCCTGCACCCGAGGGTGTAGCAGAGCAGTGTCCCGGCACAGCAAAGGCTGGTGGCAGCAGGGCAAGACCCCATGACCTGCCTCCCAGCCTGCTGCAAGGCCAGGGCTCTCCTCTGATGGCCAAAGAGCAAGGCTGAATGCAGCCAGCACGCCTGGCAACAAGCTGAAGCAGTCACAAATTCAAACTTAATTAGTGAAAATTATAGGTCACGCATGAAGTAGGATTTGAGCAGCCATGGGCTGTGACCAGGACTTGTTTAACTTATTGTCAATTACCCCACTACACTCAGGAGCCATAAATTCACCAGAAGTATGAAATATTTTGTTTGAGTTTCAAATTCTGAAAACACTGAAGAAGGTCAGGACTACAAGAAAGATACCTGGGAACACCACCAGTTTTTCTGCAGCTTTCTGAAGAAGGTTGGAGGGCAAGCTTCAAAACCACAAGACTTTAAACCTCTGTTACAGCAGGGAGGGCTGAGAGTTTCCAGTGGTTTTAACTTGCCCAAGACCAGCAACTGACATGACAAAACAGGAGAAGCTGCCACAACACCAAATTCCCACTGCCATCCTCACTGCAGACAAGCTGGGAACAGGGAAATTCCAGTGTGCCAACCTGGAACTCCTCCTGTAGTCTCAAATGGATGCAAGATGAGTTCACACTGCCATGGTTCATTGGTTCATTGGCAAAACATGCTATCAAAACCCTACATGATCTGCTTCATGACAGACACTTTTCAGACGGGGAAGAAGACAGAAAACCTCTGAAATAACACCTGAACCAGTCTTAAGTTTGTTTTATGATGGCTTCTAGTGAAGATGGAACTTACTGATAACTTTACTAGATCTGTCACAAAATTCTGTGTCGTGGTCTCAGAGCATTTGCCCTTTGTTGATCTCAGAGAGAGTAGGAAAGGATCCATGTGCTGGTCCATGCACGGTCATGGAGCAGCACAGCCTATGCAAAGCAGGTATTACTCAATGCAACTTCTCCATGTTAAGTGTTGAGGAAGGACTCAAACAAGCTGGATGCTGACACTGGAAAGCTCCATGCAGCCTAAAAGCCTCTGAAACAGTGAAACATGCCACGGAATCAAGGCAGGTACTTACTGTGGCTGAAAGAATACGTAAGTGACTTGCATTTTTAAAACACATGCAAACTTCTCATTTTTGCTGTGCTCAGCTCCCTGCATTGATCTCACAGATTCACAGTTTAAGGGTAGAAATGAGAATTAGGACAATCTGACTGACATCCTGTATGTCCCAATCCTTTCCTTTTAGCCTACTAACAGGACAAAACCTCTACCTGAGACAAGCAAGAGGAAGAGAAGCCAGTATTCCATGAGTTCATCTCAGTTGTTAATCTCCATCACAGACAAGTCATATGTGATTCTTTTCAGTTCTGGGCACCAGGCAGCAGTTCTTTCAAAGGGCCCTGGAATCTGATGGGAAAGGCTGAAATACCCAGCATGCTAGGACACTGCTTTGAGCAAGTGGAAAGAATTGCTTCCCAGGTTAATGGCTGTAATAAACCTCACCATGTTTGGTCAGAACTGCCAGTTGCACTTCTTTGCCTTTGGCTTCAACATAAATATATACGTATGTTTATAAAATTAAAACAAACAGACACAAAACCCCAGTACTAAAACTAGATGTTACTTCACCATTTTTCTCCCTAAGGACAGAATAAGAGTACAACTAAGTGGCAGCTGTAAGCCTTCTTCCTTAAGGCAATACTGAAAGGTGTTTGGATAGCAATAGTGATAAGCACTGAATAAAACCACATGCATAGCAGAGTCCTGGATATGTACCCATGCAACATCTTCTCAGCTTTCCAACAATTTGTATCATTCTTCTGTGTAACTCTTCCAATTTCCTCTGTATTACTTCAAGATGCTGGCACTAGAAAGCCATGCTGATGTAAGACTGAATCTGAAGTAAATAAAAGGTTTACAGACACAAAATGACCTCCTCACCCTGATTCATTATCACCCTGTTTGTGTCCACAATCATGGTTGTCTTTCCAGCTAGGACCTGGCACAGAAAGCTCCCCAGAGCCGCCTGCCCATTCTGACCCCCATGTTCTCACATGGGACTGCTCAGGACACAGCCTCCCTTCACAGATCACGTCCAGGACATGCCTTTCCAGGTTCATAAATCTCCACTTGTCTGTGTGAAAATTATTCGCTTTCAATAACCTCATTTACCAAACAAACTGCACGACACCATCCTGCCCCTATCAACAGCTACAATTCACCAAACATGTTTCATCTACACTTTTTGCCAGTGATGAGTCATGTCTTCTTCTGCATCACTGAGTAAGTGTCAAGCAGAACTGGCTTCTCCCTTGCCCTTATCTGAAGAGAAGGTTCATCAAGTCTACTTCTTTGAAAACACAGCCTTCACATATCATGTTGCAGAGACTCTTCTGTAAAATGATCAAGCTCTAGCTTAAAATAGCTGGATTATTTGCTCCCCTCGTCTAAGGTGGCAATGCCAGAACCATGATCTTTTGATGCTGAAAAGATATTTTCTACATTCATCTTAAAGTTAATCCTCAAACAGTTGATTTATTAGTGTGCTAGTCCTGTCCTTTAGCTTAGAGTATCCTTCATTCTCCTTACAGTTTATAATGCCACTTCAGTTTATTTATTGGATCCTGGTTCTCTATCAATCACGACCTTCACTTCCTAGGCCACATATATTTTATTGATATTCTCTGGCATTGGCTATTAATTGGGTTCTCACACACTGAGTTAGCTCCCTTTTATATGTAAATATGTATCACATCTAGAGATCTCGCTTTAAATCAACAGTAAGATTCTCAAAGAACAAAATCAGGTCTTTTTAAGAAGTACAAAACACTTTCCATGACACAAATTTTCAGGCATGAATAACTTTATATTTACCCAACATTTGGTGTTATGCTACCCAGCTTCTATTTTCCTGGGCCATCCACTTGGCAATTTTCAGAACTGTCCCAACACAATCACTCATTCAGTCTCCGGCATTTGCTGTGATCCACCAAGACTGATAAAAAGTGAACATGAGCAAGCTAGAGATCTCCTCTCATTCATCTGGTGCTCACTATATTTCAAGGGAATGTGCTTCTTTGCTTAGCACAGCTGCCAGCAAAACTGCTCACCGACAGGACCCCACACTACACAACTCCCATGTGGGTCCCTGGACCCCACTCAACTTCTGGATAATGAACTTATCCTTCCCTTGCTGCTGGCCCAGCCGTCAGCCACAAAGGCAGTCAAGAGCACACGGCTCAACAAAGGGAAGCAGAGACGTGAATTTACTGCCCAAATGACCTTTTACTCTCATTCATGGACAGACAAAAAACCTGGAGACAGGAAGTGTTTGGTAGGCACATGACAGGCTGGGCCACTGTCACACTCCTGCTCTTCTGCTGTGTTGGGAGAAGGAAAAGACACTGGAGTGCCTTTAATGTTTTATAAAGCACGTGCAGGAAACTCAAGACGCCCTGGTCAGGTCCTGCCAGCATCACTGTGCACCTGGGACCCTGCCATATAGCACTGAGCATCTTCCTGCCACCCCCACTGCCCACAGTGAGGTCACATGCATGCAGAAGACCCCTGCACCTGTGCAGGCTGGTCAGCCTAAAAATTTTTGTGGGTGAGCAACACTAGTGATTCATGTATTTCAACAATGATGGAGGTAAAAAGGGAAAGGGAAGGGAAGGCATGGGGGTGGGCAGGAAGCAAACCCCAGACATTAGTTTTTAAATAGCAGATGTGGCTATTCTGGCTAGCAAACTTCCACTTTAATTTCTAACCCACAGAGATGGGAAATGATTCATGAAAATCAACAGGATAAAATTAGCTGGAAGGCAGAGAGATAATTCATGCAAACCAACCGTCATGGGCTGAAGTGCCAGCACTACCAGCACTGCCTGGCATTTCAGCCTCCGGTGCCCTTCAGTCACTGGCACCTGGCCAGCAATCAGCTCTACATATATTTCCTCAGTGTCAAAATTAGCCCCTCTGAAAGCACGTCCATCTTCTAACAAGACGGCCTTTCACTCAACACTTTTCCAGAAGTTCCAGTTTTTCCTTTCTTTAAAAAAGAAAGACTACCTGCAGTATGCTGTCTTTTTCTTCCACTGGTGAACATTTAGTGGTGTCAGAAGACCAAATGGATGGACAGGCTTGCACACAGATCTGTGAGCCATGGCCAGGCTACACACTAAAATCAAACTGCCCCAGCAACTCAGAAAACTCAGCGCATTTTGGCAGAGCTCTCTTTTCCTGCACAAAACCAACAAAACACTCAACAGCAACAACCAAATGCTGGTCTGCCTTTACATACATACCTTTACATACTGCCTTTATCAGTGATTTTTTGTAAGACTGCTGCTAAATTCTGTCAGGAATCACAAAACATGATTTCACGCTTGATACAGTCACATGACACAAAGTTTCTCAACCGGACTGTATTACTTACAAATCACAACCTAAAGCTCTTTATCCCAAAGGCCGATGAGAAACTTCCACTCCTCCAAGAGACCTCTGGACTTCCAGGAGTCACCTGGTTATTGAACAATGCCCCCTCCCACCACCCAACTCAAAAGCTTCAGGAATCAAATGTAAAATTGCAAAGCCCCTTGAGCACGTTCAGGTGCAGGGGAATCCCCATTCCATTGGGACCTATGAGTACAGATGTAAAATAAAGCTAAAATCCTGCTTTGGCACCATTTATCCAGTTAGTGCCTGTTTCTGTGGAAGGATGATACAGGACAGTTCCTCTATGCTTGTTAAAGTGGTTTCACTCTACTTGGACTTCAGGACATGGCAGGCTGCTTCTTTCTTTTTACTTGTTCAGCAAAAAGGTAAAGAGTATGTGGGAGAAAATGAGAAGGTAGGAGCAGATGTTACTTTCACTTGTTCCCAAAATTCTGACAAACTAGCTCAGTCCTTTAAAAGCACTAACAAACACACCAGGCAAAATGAGAACACATCAACTGTTCCACAAAACGCAGAGGAAGCAAAAGCAAGAGCAGTATTTATTTCTCCTCATTTGTACCCTCCTGCAGACCATTAGGAAGATAAGATCTCGCAGCACAACAGACATTATTCAGAGCTGGTAAATCTGTCTACAGGTTAGGGACTCATGTTACATGGCTTGGATGAGTAGTGGTTGAGCATGGGTCACATCGACCCCCTTTTCCTTGGGGCAGGCAGCAGTCCAGATACTCCCAGTGTCAGATCTGCCAAGAAACCAGATATCCGTGTGCTGAATTCACCACCACCACAATTTGATCTGCACATTCCCTTCCATACACAGAGAGGGGTGTTCAGACCCTGTATATCCTAACACAGCTAACTAGAAAAACATTTCCAGCAGGGGCCAAGCACTTCTGTTCTATACGTGCAACCTTAAGTGCATCTGCTACATAAAGGTATTGTGTTGCATAGAAATACCTGGTCCGTCACATGTGCAAGTCACTAAGGGACTACGGACATTCACCAGCTATCCTAGAAGAATTCAAAAGCAACATCTCAATACCTGACCAGGAATGAGACTGGTTAAAAAAAACACCCAACCAATCACCAGTTAACTCCATTAGAGCTAGAGAGGATACATCAGCATCTGTCTCAGCACCATCTGCTGTTCTGCAGGTACCACCTTTGCAACAGCAATGCAGCATCAGCTGGTGGGACTTTGCATTGAGGGTCAGGAACCTCTACAGCCACGCAGAGGCTCTTCACTACCTGAGGTAGAATTTCAAGGAAAAAAGTGACTTACAAACATACCATACATAATAATGTTGTCTTCACAATCACAAAGGGAAGAGAAAATTAGCAATTTAAAAGCTTCTGGTCTTCAAAAGCTGATTGAACTAATTTGATCTAGGAAAAGATAATCTGCAAGCCTAGGTGTGAAACATGACAACTAAAGAACGTATTTTATTGCTCATAAAAGTATCCTTCTGTGTCATCAGTATTGATTTTTCCTTCAGTCAGTTTCCAAGTGTTTTCATTAATTTCCCCTGAATTGATAAAAGGACTGGACTCTGCAAACTGCAGCGTATTTAGCATTCTCATTAGCGTTCTCCAAGCAAGGAGTGTCCGAGTCAAAGAAGGCAGCAGGCCACATGAAGTACTCCAGCAGCATCAGAGACAAGAAATTTAAAAACCCAAACAACAGCAAATCTCCTGAATATACACAGACATGAGGAGACCAAGGTTTACACAAATGAAAGGTGTAAAGAGGAACATACTGGGTCAAATTTAGGACGTCTTTCAAGGAAGATGCTGTGAACACTTAGTTTTGAGTCTGCAGTTGAAGGACCACATTTAACTCCACCCAGCACATTATGATGCAGTTTATATGATACATTTTCAAAATAAAGCTTCAAAATAAATTGTACTAAAAAAGGAATGTACTGGAAAATATTTCATATTGATTATCAGCCTGGAAATGACTGATGGCCCTGACCAGTATTAGCTCCAATTAGCAGCCTTGAACACTCTGAAAGGGTGTTAGTGGGGGACCATCGGAGCTGTGTGCCCCAGACATGCTGATCAGGTGCCTGGAGCCAGTGCCCTACAAAACAAAGAATGACCTGGCTTGGGGATCAGCACAGGATGCTCAGTGCCTCAGCTCCCCACTGCGCAAGGCAGGAGCACTGCTGGCTCTCAGGGAAGCTAATTACAGCAACCCTAGAGCTGCCGCGCAAGTTAATCCCCCACATCACCTCCCATGAACTTTTACCACTCTGTCCTTGTACATCTCCACTACCCACAGCCAGGCTTCCATGGGCAGAAGCCAGCCCCAGCAGACAGCAGCACAGGCAGCAAGGTGAGTGCTGGGAGTGGCAGCCCAGGAAGGGCTTGATGCCAAGACTTTAGAACAGCAGTCCCTCCTCTGGAACAAGTCACTACAGGCGAAGGAAAACTAGCCTTGCTGAAAAGCCAAAGCCTAAGGAAAAGAGAAGAAAGGGGGCAGAGAAAGGAAACCATTTAGCAGAGCCTGCTCAAATTGGACAACTTGGCTTATGACAGACCCTTCTGATGGGCCCCTTACTGACGGCTGTCCATGAGCGAGGGACTGCACTGAAACAGTTCTGCAGTATGCATTACTGATTGACTGCTGGAGGCTGCCAGTTTCTGCAGCTTAAACCTTAAATCATATCTATAATGCTTTTACCTTCTGACTACACAGGAACTGTTCTGAGCCCAAGCACTGCCACTGTACTGCCTCGCAGAGAGAAGTGCCCTTTCAGCAACAGCTCTGAAGGATACAAGTTATCCTGCCTCCACAAATGGAGCAATGACCAAGAAACACAACAGCAAAGCTCTAAGTGTCAATATTTTTAATTGTTGGCTGTCTCTGCAGAAACTTATGTACTTGTACTTATGTGAAGAGCTCAGGATGGAAGTTGGAAAAATGCCTGTGCTAGTACCACCTTCAATTCTAGCTGAACTTCAAAGCCTACGTGCAGAGGACAGTGACCAGACTTCTAAAAAACCACATGGAAAATGTGACTCTAGCTGCCAAGCCAAAATTTTCTCCTTCATCTCTGTTTTTTTGCTCTCAATTCTCCCAGTCTTTTCTACCAGTATTGTCCCTCATGTGATGGGCATTAAAAAGAAAAAACTTTTCCAGCATGGGATACTTGTGTTGCCCTCTTCACCAGGTTTCTTCTCCATCCACCTTGGCAGCCTCTGCCTTTCAAAGATGCCACAGGACGGCTCTGTTTTCCATTGCTTTGGCCTCCTGTACCTGCAAAATTCTTCCCTTTCCAAAGCACTTTTTCCTCATCCTCTTTCCGAAGGTGGCCTAAGGATGACACGAACCTCTCACCTTGTCCTCTGCTTTTCTTAGGGTGGTTGGACTTGCTACTGGAATCCACTTGCACAGACAAGTTTAACCAGCAGGAATTCCTGAAAAGCCACATTTTACTATGTAGCTTTAAAAGGCACATTTCTCTAGAGGCTTTATTTGAAAACACCTTTGGTAGCAGAGAAGAGGTCACAGGCAGAACAGAAAACCCCGTGAAATTAAAGCCTTCTTTACTCCACTACTGCAGAGGGGTCAGTGCAAGAGGAGGCACTAAAACTGTCTGCAGCTGCACAGCAGCTCTGGTCCAAGAAACTTCACCCACGACAAGAGAGCCTCAGGCAGGAGTGCTGTACAGACGCGCTTACAGTGAGAAACGCGGTAAGCGTGACAAGGGGTGAAACATGAAGCACCAAAGCCAGCATCCCACAGCAGGGCTGTGCAGTTGCAGGCCAGCAGGAATTCTGCCACTTGCTCAATGCCAGCAGATACTGCATGTGCTGACACCCCTCCACCAGATATACCTGCGGTTCAAGGAGCTCTCAGCCCCAGGGTTTGAAGGGTCTGTGCTCAGGTGAGAGAACAGATCAGACAACTCAGCACTGATATACAGAGACACATCAAGCAAACCCTGATGCACCTCCAGCTGACTCCAGATTTCTTAAAATGCCAAAAAGATGCAATGCAAACTGAAGAACAGAAGTGATATTTGCTTGTTTTGTCTTTACTTCGGAAAACCACAGGTCTCAGATACACATATTCCCAGTGCAGAGGAAGCATCAGAAGTTCCCACCTGCACTCACTCCACTGGGAACAACAATCATTACTTCTCATTGCTCCCAGCGTTGTCTCTTCAGATCAAGTTTTAGCAGCTTATTTCTTCCTTCTGAAAGTTCCCAAGCAACCCTACAGTATTATTAATTGATTGCAAAACAAAAAACAAACCCAAACCATTTTGTCTTTGGGACTCCGTTTAGTTTCTCTATGAAAATTTTCACATTCATGTACCACCAAATCGGCAGTAATGATTTTAAATATGCTACACCAAAATGTCACAAATACTATGCAGCATTTTAAGAGCCCTGGAATAGGTTTAGTAGCACCAAGTGACAGGCCCTTCTAACAGCAACTTTAAGAATAAAGAGTTTGGTAAAAGCATATACTACTCTTGCATAAATGGACATGGGGAAAAAAAAAACTTAAAACCCTACAACTGAACTTGGGAATTAACCAGCATGAGAAAGAAGTTATGAAAAGGAAAAAGAATATAAAAAATCCCCACAGGATAAAGTGTACATGGTGCTCTCTATATAAAGACCAAAGACCTCTCTTGCCTGGGCTTGTTGTATTTCTCATTAATATACACACTTTGATTCCTGACTCAGAGTGGCAACTTCCACTCACCACAATGTCTGTATTGCCCTGATCACAAAGCCAGCCTGCTGCAGTGCAGGAGCCCTCCTGCTAAAGGCTCCTCGTGCAGTGTTCACAACCTTCACACTGCCCCTACCAATTTCAAGCTGTTCCATCACTTTGCAGCAAGGAATACAAGCAACAAGCTGCCCCTACTCTATCCCAGTAAGATGGACCTTGCATCAGTTCATAAAAATCAGGTTCAAAAGAAGTCTTTGTTTTTGCCCTCATTATTTAAAATGAGATATTACACTCACAATAATCCTCCCCTTTACTTGCTAAAGAAGTGCAAGTAACTGCTATAGTGACCAATAAGGCTCACAATGAGAATCCCCCACAACTGCACCAGAAAGCACCATGCTTCAAGCATGGTCCACGAAGATGCTAGAGGAACAACAGGCCAGTATCCCAAAACCAGAGAGCTCTGCACCAAAGCCAGCACTGAGTCAGGAGCCTCGGGACTTCCCTGATGCACCACAAACAGCTGGATGGAGCAGCAGCCTTTGACATGACTCCTGGGCAGGAGGGAACAATCACTTGCCCTGGTCCTGCTACTCCATGCTGCAGTGAGATCGGTCAATTCAGCATGTAGCCAAGAGCCACGGCAAACTTCAGCATCTCCCATGGCTACCGCAAATCCTCCCTGGTGAGTGGTTCCAGCAGCCAACCCCTCCTTTGCTAACACAGTCCTTGGCCACACCAACATTTGAACTCTTTGCAGACTGAATGTATTTCAAGAGCTCCATTCCACTCAGCCCTGTGCTAAACTATTCCTTCTAGAGCAGGAATACCTTTAGTCCAAAAGCTCCCCTTGCAAGAAGCAAACACCCATCACCTCAATACTTTTGTTTCTCACTGCAGCCTGCACTTGAAAAGCAAAAGCACACCATCCTCATCAGGCGTGTTTGTCTGTTGTGGGGTTTATACACAATTCATTAGAAAGTCAGGAGACTCATTTCCCTTTCCACTTTCACTGCTTATAACCTTGGTCATTAGACAAACGGAAATTTAGGGGACATGAAGCCCAACCCAGAGAGCAAGCTTGTGCTCTGCCAGTCTCACAAGGAGTTAAACCTTGCTGGCAGGACCGGATCCAAGGGGCTACTGGATATTTCGGGCTGAGGCTCCTTTGCTGCTCAACAAACCTCTGCACATACGTGCAGTTCTGGAAAACAATCCTATCTTACAGTTAGGATGGTATTTTTTTAAGCTGGTTCTGCCAGTTCTCCTCCCACTAATGAGAGGCATTAATCACAGGAAAAAGAGGAAGCAACACTGAGACAACAGTTTTGCCCACAGGCCCGCTTTTTTTTTTTTTTTTTTTTTTTTTTTTGGCAGGGATCTAAAAGGGAACTCCGGAGGCATCTTCCATTTCCCTCTGACATATCAGCGATATAGGACCATTTGCAAAGAAACTTGAGAAACTTTGTAACTTTAAAAAAAAACCAAAAACAAAACAAAACAAAAGACAAAAAAACCCCCCAAACCCACAGAGGGAAGAAGGCCCAAGAACGCGCATCTGGAGTTTTTCTGCGCGAGTTCAGAGAGCATCCCGGCTGAGCGGTGCAAGGGTAGCTCTGCCCTGGCGCTGTGCGTGGGGCGCGGGCGACGCCGGAGGCGGGGTTCCCTTGTCCCACGGGGGTCCGTGTGCCCCGCGGGGTCCCCTGTCCCGCAGGGAGCCGTGACCCACGAGGGAGGACCGTGACCCACGGGGGAGGACCGTTCCCCGCGGGGGTCCGTGTGTGCCGCGGGTTCCCGTGTCCCTCAGGGGCCGCCGCCGCCCGGAGCGCCCCGCCCCGCGTTCCAATGTGGCGCGCGCCCGCCCGCCCCCGCCGCCCATTGGCCGCCGGCCGCGTCA